>SJYA01001609.1:398706-444453 GCA_006410615.1 Neotragus moschatus
TATACAGAGTGAAGTGAGCCAGAAAGAAAAACACCAATACAGTATACTGACACATATATATGGAATTTAGAAATATGGTGGTGTTAAATATGTATGCGAGACAGCAAGAGAGACACAGATGTGTAGAACAGCCTTTTGGACTCCATGGGAGAGGGAGAGGGTGGGAGGATTTGGGAATATGGCATTGTAACATGTATGATATCATAAGGGAAACGGATTGCCGGTCTAGGTTTGATGCAGAAGGCTTGGGACTGATGGGTGGGGATGATCTGGAGGGATGGTGTGGGGAGGGAGGGGGAAGGGAGGGGGTCCAGATTGGGAACTCAGGTACACTTATGGCTGATTTATGTCAATGTATGGCAAAATGAGTACAGTATTGTAAAGCAAAACAAACTAAAAAATAAAAATTTTAAAAAAAATAATAAAGACACCTTTCCTTTCATGTTCATTGTAGAATAGATATTCTACATTTTAACTGTACTGTTTTGAATTTGCCAATAATTTAGAAATTATGGTTCTCAAACGGAAGCAAATTTGTCCCCAAAGAGTGTTTAGCAATGCCTGCAGACAGTCTTATTTGTCACTCCCAGGATGAGGGGAGGGGTGGGCAGGAGTGGTTGATACTGGAATCCAGTAGGTAAAGAACACTATCAAACACTCTGCATTATACAGGGCAACCCCCATGATAAAGAATCACCCAACCCAAAATGTCAGTCATGCCACTGTTGAGAGGCTTTGATTCAATATACTCTAATTTGAGTTTTGATTTTGTTCTAACTATAAAAGGAAAGGCTTTCTTGACAAATTAATGGCACTAACATGATAAATGAAAATATTACTTTGAGTAACAAAATAATAGTATTTGAGACACTTCCTTGCATGTCAACATTGAGCCTAACAGTGACAATTGTCTTGTCTTTTCCTTAAAGTCAATGTGTCAGGATTTCTCATTGGTAGTCTTCAGTTCAGTTCAGTTCAGTCGTTCAGTCGTGTCCAATTCTTTGTGACCCCATGGACTGCAGCATGCCAGGACTCCCTGTCCATAACCAACTCCCAGAGTTTACTCAAATTCATGTCCATTGAGTCAGTGATGCCATCCAAATATCTCATCCTCTGTTTTCCCCTTCTCCTCCCACCTTCAATCTTTCCCAGCATCAGGGCCTTTTCAAATGAGTCAGCTCTTCAGATCAGGTGGCCAACATATTGAAGTTTCAGCTTCAACAGCAGTCCTTCCAATGAGTATTCAGGACTGGTTTCCTTTACGATGAACTGGTTGAATCTCCGTACAGTTGAAGGGACTCTCAAGAATCTTCTCCAGCATCACAGTTCAAAAGCATCAATTCTTCAGTGCTCAGGTTTCTTTATAGTCCAACTCTCACATCCATACATGACCACTGGAAAAACCATAGCCTTGACTAGACAGACTTTGTTGGCAAAGTAATGTCTCTGCTTTTTAATATGCTGTCTAGGTTGGTAGTCTTAATCATTAATTATTAGTTCCTCAAGGTATAAACACTGTACATCCATTCATATCTTCCATACTTTAAACATTTTTAGTTATTAAGACAATTTCCATAAGTATGTCCTGAAGGTAAAATACTCATTATGGTGACTATAGTAAACAAGTTTGTATTATATAACCGAAATTTACTAAGACTGTAGATGGCAAAAGTTCTTGCCACAAGGAATATATATTTTGAATATATATACATATCAAATAATTATGTTGTATACCTAAAACTAATACAATGTAATATATCAATTACATCTTGATAATAAACAAATAGATAAGTAAACTGGGTTTCTCTATTGTTTAGTCATCAAGTCGTGTCCAACTCTTTGCAACCCAATGATCTGTAGCCTGCCAGACTTCTTTGTCCATGGGATTTTCCAGGCAAGAATACTAGAGTGGGTTTCCATTTCCTTCTCCAGGGTTTCTCTATAGCACTGAGCCAATTATTCAAAAGAAGTGAGTTCACTTATTGAAATATATTTCAATACATATATGATGACTATATATACATACAAGATAACTACATATAATTATCCTAAAATGAACTAATATACTCATTTTTTGTTCTCAAATTTCTTTTTAAAGAAAATTCAACTAAAAGAGATCATATCATTTTTATGTTTCTTGTATATAGTTAGCTAATCATCCAGAGTTTTTAAAAGAAATAGCAAAACACTACTTTGTCTCTTTGCCCAAAGAGACAGGAGCTACATTTTTAGCTGGAGTTTATATTTCTGTTCCCAAGCATTCAATAGTTATTACCTGAGAGACTTCTTTGTCAACAGAGCACATATTAAATCAGTTACTGGAAGTATGTTTAGATTATATATGTTAATTTACATTTGATGAACTTGTCTCTCTGGCGCCTGCTGAAACACTAGCTAAGTGCGTAGCCTGGCTGTATTTATCCAAACTCCATAAACAGAAAGCCAAATCCCCACACAGCATATAAAAACATGAATTACATGATCCAGTGAGAGTTCCTGAGGGAAATGACAGCTTCCAAGAAAAAAAATTATTTCAGGTTTAGCCACTCTTTTTGATGAGTTAAGTGTTTTTCACCTTGTCTTTCTCCAGAGGGTTGAAGAGACACCCTTTGAAAGAACATAGTAAGCAAAAATATAGCTAAATGCAACCTCTTTCCTTCTACTTTTGAGCCTTCTAAGTTATATTTGATGGTTGAAGCAGAAATTATAATACTGTCTGATATGGTTCTAAATGTATATAGAGGAAATACTTAAGACATCTTTATTCTAAATAGGGCTTCCCTGGTGGCTTATGCAGCAGAGTCCACCTGCAATGCAGGAGACCCAGGTTCAATCCCTGGGTCAGGAAGATCCCCTGGAGAAGGCAATGGCTACCCACTCCAGTATTCTTTTCTGGAGAATTCCATGGACAGAGGAGCCTGACAGGCTACAGTCCGTGGGGATGCAAAGCGTCAGACGTGACTGAGTGACTAACCTGCAACTTTCATTTCATTATAAATAAAGGGAGAAGGGGCATAAAGGCATGATTTTTATACCTCATGCAAAACTGGCAAAATGATGACACCAGCAGACTATTATAAGATGTGTGTGTGTTTGTGTGTGTTTGTGACATCACACCTAAACAACACTAAAAAACACTCTACAGAGAGAAACACTTAAGGTCACTATAGGTAAATCAAAATGGAATTCTACAAAATGTTCAAATAACCCACAGGAAGGCAGGAAGAAATAACAAAAAAAAAAAAAAAATTTAAATACAGAGGAAGAATAGAAAGCAAAAGAAAAAATGACAGATTTAAACCTAGCATAATAATAATTACATTAAATATAAACAGTATGATTGAAAGTAAAAGCTGAAAGTCAAAGGATGGGAAAAATACATCATGCACGTAGGGGGAATTTCTAATGATGCGCTTTCACAGCCTTGAGAAATTTCATAGAAATAGCACCTAGAAAAATAGCATATATCAAGAAACTGTTGATGATTACTTTTCATGTTGTCTTAGAATAATAGCCTTGTTACAGACCCCAAGGCCAGACCCAGAAGGGAGTATGACTGGGATCATGAAAGCATGGACCTTGGAACACCGAGTTGGCATCAGGTATGAGCACTGCCTACACACTTGCTGCTTGTTCCCAAGACTATCCCAGGAGGGAATGGCCTGGGGTAAAAACAAGGAGATCTGGACTATGTCAGTCTAGTGTCTTGGGAAATATAGATCAAAGAAAGCTTTGTAGTCTGCAATCAGGAATAAAAGCTGGACTCAGAGTGGACTCTACGCCTCAGTCCAACAGAAGCTGCAGGTCCCCTGGCCCACTGCACCGGATTTCGTGTTTTGTTTTCATTCTCATTGCTTGCTCGTGGACTTTTAGGGCAAAACCTGCAAAATACTAATCAAATGAAAGATGGAGTGGCTGTTTTGATATCAGATAAAGCTGATTTCAAAGCAAAAAATTACCAAAGTCAGACAGGGACATTATACAACGTTTCAGTTCAGTGCAGTTTAGTTACTCGGTCATGTCCTACTCTTTGTGACCCCATGAACCACAGCACGTCAGGCCTCCCTGTCCATCACCAACTCCCAGAGTCCACCCAAACCCATGTCTATTGAGTCGGTGATGCCATCCAGCCATCTCATCCTCTGCCGTCCCCTTCTTCTCCTGCCCCCAATCCCTCCCAGCATCAGTGCCTCTTCAAATGAGTCAGCTCTTCACATCAGGTAGCCAAAGTATTGGAGTTTCAGTTTCCAATGAACACCCAGAACTGATCTCCTTTGGAATGGACTGGTTGGATCTCCTTGCAGTCCAAGGGACTCTCAAGAGTCTTCTCCAACACCACAGTTCAAAAGCATCAATTCTTCGGCTTCAGCTTTCTTCACAGTCCAAATCTGACATCCACACATGACCACTGGAAAAACCATAACCTTTGTTGACAAAGTAATGTCTCTGCTTTTTAATATGCTGTCTAGGTTGGTCAGAACTTTGCTTCCAAGGAGTAAGTGTCTTTTAATTTCATGTCTGCAGTTACTATCTGCAGTGATTTTGGAGTGCAGAAAAATAAAGTCAGCCACTGTTTCCACTGTTGTCCCATCTATTTGCCAAAAGGATCAATCAACCAATAAAACATAGCAACCCTAAATGTAAACATACCAAACAACACAGCTGCCAAATATGTAAAGCAAAAACTGAGTTTTTGCAGAAATAGACAATGCCTCAAATATATCTAGAGACTTCAACATCCCTCAATCAACAATTGCTTGTACATCTAGACAAAAAATCAGCAAGGATAAATAAGAACTCAACATTGCCATTAAACAACAATACACATCCCTCTCTAGTGTCCACAGAACATATGCCAAAATAGACCTTATCCTGGCTCATAAAATGAACTTCAACAAATTTAAAAGAATTAAAATCATATAAAGTGTGTTCTGTGACCCAAATGGAATTAAACTAGAAATCAATAACCAATATAACAGGAAAATCTCAAAACACTTGGAAACTAAACAACACACTGGTAAATAATTTATAAGTCAAAGAGGAAATTTCATGGAAAATGAAAAAGTATATTTGAGCACAAATGAAAATATAATACGACAAAATTTGTGGGACAGAACAAAGGCAGAGCTGAGAGAATTTGATAGTACTAAATGCATGTATTAGAAAAAATAAACCCAAATCAAGCAGAAGAGGAAATAATAAAGAACAAATACAGACCTAGATGACTTCACTGGAAACTTCTACCAAATGCTTAATTAAGAATTAACATCAATTTTATACAGCCTCTTCCAGAAAACAGAAGAGAAAAGAACACTTTCCAAATCATTTTATGAAGCTAGTATCACCCTGAAACCAAAACCAGACAAAGACAGTATTAAAAAAAGAAAAAAAGAAGGAAAACTATAGATAAATATCTACAAACACCATATTGGCAAATGGAATTCAGTAAAATGAAAAACTTACAGACTATGATTAAGTGGAGTTTAGCCCAGGGATGGAAGCTGGTTCAATATTCTAAAATCAATCAATGTAATCTACCATATCAACAGGCTAAAAAAGAAAAAATATATGATTACATCTGTGAACAAGGAAAAATACTGGGCAAAAATCAACACCCATTCATGACTTTAAAAAAAAAAAAAAAAGCATTCTCAGAAAAACAGGTATAGAGAAGATCTTCCTGAGCTTGATAAAGAACACCTACAATACACTTATAGCTAATACATTTAAAGAAGTTCTAGCCAAAGTATCATGGCAAGAAAATAAAGTAAAAGGTATATGGATCAGAAAGAAAGAAATAATGCATCCTATTTTACAGTGGCATAGTTATCTATACAGAAAATTTTTTAAAAAAACTGACAAACTATCTCAAATTCAGGAAGGTTATAGGATACAATATAAGCAATATAGTAATATAATTAGCAAAAAAAAGCAGCAAAATATAATTAGAAAAAAAGTAATATAATTTTTTTCTACAAAAATCGACTGTATTTCTACATGCTAGCAATGGACATGTGAATACCAAAATTTAAAATACAATACCATGTTAAGTCACTCAAAAATGAAATACTTAGGTATAAATCTTCCAAAACAAGTATCACCCTTCTACGCTGGAACCTACATATAATGGTGATGACAGAAATGAAAGAAGATCTAAATAAATAGAGAGACATACCATAGTCATGAATTGTAAGACTCTACATAGTTGTTCATTTTCCCCAAATTGACATACAGTTTTAATTACTATCAAAACCCCAGAAAGATATTTTTGTGTCTATAGAAAACATTATTCTTAAGATTATACAGAAAGACAAAGTATTGGAATAGATAAAACATTTTGAGAAAGAAAATGAGTGGTAGGACTCCATCTACTCATCCTTGAGGCTTATGATATAGCTACCATAATCACGACTGAATGGTACTAGTGGAGACAGAAACACACAGATCAATGGAATTGAGTAAAACATGCACAAATAGACCCACCCAAATATGCCCAAGTGATTTTTGAAAAGGAGCAAAAAGAACCCAACAAATAGTGCTGGAGAAATTGGACATCCATAGGTCCAAAAAAAAAAAAAGAACCCTGACCTAAGTCTTATATCTCACACAAATTGATTTAAAATGGATCACAGACTTAAACATAAATCATGAAACTATAAACATTAGAAAGAAAACTTAAGAGAAAATCTTCAGGATCCAGAGTTAGGCAAAAAATGCTCCGACTTGATTCTAAAAGCAGAATCCATAAAAGGAAAAAAAGTCAATAAATTAGACTTCATCAAAATTTTTAAGTTTACTCAACAAAAAAACTCTTTAAGAGAAGGAAAAGACAAGCTAGATTCTGGGAGAAAATATTTGCAAACCACATATCCAGCAAAGGACTAGTATCTAGAATATACAAAAAAAACTCTCAACTGTAACCCTAAAGAAATAAATAATCCAATTAGAAAACAAAGAAAAGATTTGAATAGATATTTCACCTAGGAAGACATACAGATGGCAAATAGGCACACAAAAAGATTTTCACATCACTAGCCACTAAGGAAATGTAAACTAGCACTCCAGTTAGATATATTTACACACCTATCAGAATGGCTAAAATAAGAAATAGTAACAACATCCAATGCTGACAAGACTGTAGAGAAACCAGATCATTCATACACTGCTACTGAAAAAAGCAAAATGATAATAGACTCTTTGGAAAACATTTTCTTAAAAAAACTCAACACGCAACTACCATTCAATCCAGAAAAATTCTCTGTGGGTCATCAAATGCATGTGAGATGCTCGAAATTCCTGAATCTCTCCACCCCACCAAAGACCATCATTTCCCCATTATTACAACTAAAATGTGTCCTGCTCACTCCAAAATTACTCCCAATGGACAAGATCAGCCACACTGAAAGCCACTGCCTTGAACACTGACAATAATTCTACAGGACTGGTAGAAAAAGGCCACTTTAGGAGTGAGAAGCTCAATGGGAAGGGTTTCCGTGAGGTTAAGGCGGGCACTCAAGTAAAATCATACAAGTAATTTCTATATAATTGTTTTCTACTACTTTATACTGCCTCACATAATCATCTAATGCCATTATATTCCTAATTATCTACAATTTTCGAAGAGCTTTTAAAAGTGTTATCTTAATTGATCTCTAAGATGTTCTGGCTAAAGCTAAATGGTGGAAGATTAGGAGAGTGTCAGTGGTTGCCGTCTACTTTGGCCCATGTGACTGACAACCTGGCAGGTGTTAAACTAAGCTGGCAGCCAAAGGAGGGCCAGCCAGTCTGGAAGGCCATATATTAACTGCCATAATCCCCGGATTTGCCAAGACCCTTAACTTTTTCTCACTTAGAACTAAGGGGTTATTGCTTACAGAGTCCTCCCATCTCGTTTTCTTAATCAGGAGAATCTGCTTCCACAGCAAAAGCAACAAAAAAGAGGCATCATAAGAAAGCTCACTGATAGCACCTCTGACAATATTTCATGAAGTGCATGAAAAGAAAGAAGGAGATATGTTCTTTACCAGTAAGCCACAAGTGGAAGACTACCAAAGGCTACCACTCTCACTTGCATTTCGCAACGTCTGGCTCCCACATCTGCAAAATGCTCACATCTGTATTCCCATCTGCCTCCTTCACACCCCCTGGACAAAGGTCTGCCTTGCTTTAGACCAGCCCCACCGCTTGGTTTCTGGATACCACCCACCTTCACTTCATTTTATTGATGATCCCATCTCTTTCCTACATCTCCAAACTTTCTCATCTACTGGCTGCTTCCCATTAAGAGGTAAAATATGCTCCTTTTTAGCCCTGTGGCCTCTTCAGAATATAGTCCTTCTCCTCCTGAAGGAGTGTGCTTACACTCCCTGCCTCCATTTCCTCTCCTTCTTTCCACTCCTCATCCCCATAGAATCTGGCCTCTGGCCATCACTGCACTTTAACTGCCCTTACCAAAGTTGCCGATGACTACCTCTGTGCTCTTACCAGCGCTCTTCACTCATTTTAGTTGAGTCATCCTTATCGTTAGACGCTGTTAACCTCTCCCTACCTGAACACTCTTTCCCACAGCCCAGGCTCCCGTGGTTTTCCTCCTACACTCTAATCACAGGGCCTTCCTCTTCTTCTGCCTGTCACCCCAAAGTTCATTCCTTAGACTCACTTCTCTTTTTCCCTTCATACATTCTCCCATTATTTTAGTTACCATTTATCTCACCTGCCCACATCACTCTCTCCCCTTATTTCAGATACCACGTATATCACCCACCCACACCACTCTCTCCAGCTCCAGACCCATGAACCCACCTCCTACTCAACAATCCCACTTGTCCCACTAGGACCCAAATTCAGCAAGTCCAAAACTGAGCTATCATCCTCCTGCCTCATACTTGTTCTCGAATATGTATATGACACTTTCACACGCCAGCCACCCTTGGCTCTTCTCCATCCTCACATCCACATTAAATTTCTCCCCACATCTATTTCACCTTCTCCAAGTCCTTCAGACTATCTTCATTTCCAGTGACACTGCCTTAGACCAGACCCCCAACATCTATCAACTGGAAATCTGCAGTCGCTTCCTAACTGGTTTCTCTGCCCCTAATTGTGCCCCTTCTAGTCCGGTCTTTCAAGACCTGAGTCTTACTGAGATTTTCTAAAATGTGACTCTCACCGCACCATTTTCTATCTTAAAGCCCTTCGGTAATTTTTCAGCATCTTTCAAATGAAGTCTAACATTACCATGGGCTCTGATGGGGCCCGACCTCTCTCTCCAGCCTAATCCCCTCCTCCCTTCCCTATGCACACCCAACAGCTACTTCCTCCCGATGACCATTTATCTTTTGCTCTTCAAGAACTCACTGTAAGGAAACCTCATCTCTCAACTCCTCCCTCAACGGGCAACCCTCTTCTCATTCATCAGACCTCGGATAATGCTACTTCCTGACCTTCCTTTGATGAGGCTTGAATGCCCCTACTTTGTTCTCCCAATATCATTAACTTTCTGTATCATGACACTTAGCATACCTTTTCATAACTGCTCACTTACTAATAATTATCTGTTTTCCCCATTAAACTGTAAATCACTTGAAGATACTTACTTTTATATCCATAATACTAGCAAAAGTGTCTAGATTACACAATCAATATAGTTTCTTACAGAATATATTAAAGGAGTATGTATCAGGAAACTCAAGCCTGTATGGGCACTCTCCTGGGACTCAGTAGTCCCGTCTGCTTCATGTTCTGGCTCACGCAAGCCTATGGCAACCCCGATACATGCCATCACTGATGTTCCAAAGCTCTGCACATGGTCAGCAGTGCTTTCTGTTCAGTGTTTAAGCTTTGAGAACACAGTGCTCGCACTGCATGACCTGCTGGGCCAGCATCAGGAAGGACCTCTGCAGATCATGATTTCAGAAACCATAGGAAAAGTCATTCCCTGTCCTGCCACAGAGAAATAATAATACTTCTCCTTGGGTAACTCTCAAAACTCCTTTATGAGGGGATCAAAGTTATTGTTTCTCAACAAGAAGCAAGGGAAAATGTCTTACATTTACACTACAGAAATGAAAACTAAAGACTCTAAGTTCTTTAATTAACCACTGACTAAAATTAAAGCTCTGGGGACCTAAGGTACAATTTGGTGACTATAATTAACAATACTGTATACTTGAACGTTGCTAAAAGAGTAGATCTTACATGTCCTCACCACAATAAAAGGTAATTATTTGAGGTGAGGGAGCAGTTAGCTAACCTTGATTGTGGTAATCATTTTATAATATATTAATATAAATATATCAATCATCATGTTGCAAACCTTAAGGTTACACAAAATTATATGTTAACTATATCTCAACAAGCTGGGGAGAAAATTAAAATAAAATGTTTTCTAAAGGCCACAAATTTTTTAATAGAAGAACTTTGGTAGATTAAGAAGTTGACATGAGACTTTGAGAACACTCTGTACAGAGCTAATAATTAGACTTTGTTACATAGATAAGGAAAGAACTGGAAAATATTTACCAGTCACTTAACCTGAAGCCACTAAGAATACAAACATAAGCTAGGTTGGAGGGAGAGAATGCTTTTTTATCAGATTTATACTGTTTGTATATTTTGTCACCATAAAATTCAGTAGTTCGTACACAAAGGTGTCTTGTGGGCTTTTGGTATTAACTATAATGGTTAATTATTATACAACCTCTAACCTTGAAACTCTAACTATAAAACTCATTGAGCTGCCAATTGTAGGAGATTACATTTACCAATCACTGTTTATTTGCTATAGGAAATTGCATTTTGTAATATTTAACCCACAACGACTTCACCACGCTTATTATAGTTAAATCAACCAAGATAAAAGCTGTTCAACTCCTCTTGGGGTTACAAAAAAAATCACCTGTTTTTTTTTCTGTGACCAATTACTGTATGAGTAAATACAAACAGTGATGATAGCAGAAACATTTTAAAATAATACCAACATATCTCAACTTTTCCCTCTGCAGCTCTAAAGTGCAAGCATTGAAAACAGTGCCTCCCACAGGGTTATAACTAGGGAGGAGAGAGTTGGAGTTTCCCTAGAGCCCAGTGACAGTGTTTCTGCACCAAGCCTTTGGCGTTCCACTCACCTGGATCAGGTCTGGGTCTGCCTCCCACTTATGCACGTTATCATCAAACAGCCTGGTTTAATCTCCCTGAGCCTCTGTTTCCTCAATTTTAAAATAATGATATTAGCAGTCAGCTCATGCAGGTGTAAGAATTAAAAGAGAGACTGATAGGCTCTTTGCTCAGCTCTCAGCATGTAATGATACTGGATACATGCTAGGTGTTATTTTTGTCACTGAAACTGTTGTTAGTCTTTTCTTTCCATTTCACCACTTCACTTAAGTCCAGTCATGATGACAAAAATGCTCAGAAATGTAATCCAGTGGGGGCACTTCCACCTGCCCCCTGCCCCAGGGCAGTGCCGCAGAGCCTGCAGCGTGGCCTCGTGGATGATGGCAAGGTTGTGTGGTGGCTTACCCTGGCTCATCTCTGTCACTGAGATTCTCAGCTCAGGGTTCTGACATGGTAGCTGTCTGGGAATGGCCACAGCTTCTGAGCATCCAGTCAAACATGGTGGAAAGGCCATTCTAAAGCATCTCTTGTGCTGTGGTAGAGTAGAGAGAGCTTAAGATCTGGGAGCAGACATATCTGAATACCATTGCTCACTGTCTGAGCCTGAGAAATCAACTCCTCTCCAGATTCTTCATCTTAAACTGGGGGGTACTGCCACCCACCCTGCAGATTCACTGTGAATGCCACTCATCACAGTGCCTGGCACAAGGCAAGCACCTCAACAAACGATAGTTATCTCTATTATTGTGATCATTGTCAGAATTTCTTTGGATTGTCCTCAGGTTCTGAGAAATACTGAAGATGAGAACTAGAATTGAGCTCAAAAATCATGTTTCCAACACATCCCATTACATGGAAACTGAATGTTTTAATCCACCTAAACTTAATCCCAAAGAAAGGCAATGCCAAAGACTATTCAAACGACTACACAATTGCACTCATCTCACACGTTAGCAAAGTAATGCTCAAAATTCTCCAAGCCAGGCTTCAACAGTACGTGAACTGTGAACTTCCAAATGCTCAAGCTGGATTTAGAAAAGGGAAAGGAACCAGAGATAAAATTGTCAATATCTACTGGATCATCAAAAAAGCAAGAGAGTTCCAGAAAAACATCTACTTTTGCTTTACTGACTACACCAAAGCTTTTGACTGTGTGGATCACAGTAAACTGTGGAAAATTCTGAGAGAGGTGGGAATACCAGACCACCTGACCTGCCTCTTGAGAAATCTGTATGCAGGTCAAGAAGCAAGTTAGAACTGGACATGGAACAACAGACTGGTTCCAAATCAGGAAGGGAGTATGTCAAGGCTGTATATTGTCACCCCACTTATTTAACTTATATGCAGAGTACACCATGAGAAACACTGGGTTGGATGAAGCAGAAGCTGGAATCAAGATTGCCAGGAGAAATATTAATAACCTCAGATATGCAGATGACACTACCCTTATGGCAGAAAGTGAAGAGGAACTAAAAAGCCTCTTGATGAAAGTGAAAGTGGAGAGTAAAAAAGTTGGCTTAAAGCTCAGCATTCAGAAAACTAAGATCATGGCATCTGGTCCCATCACTTCATGGCAAATAGATGGGAAAACAATGGAAACAGTGAGAAACCTTATTTTGGGGGACTCCAAAATCTCTGCAGATGGTGACTGCAGCCATGAAATTAAAAGATGCTTGCTCCTTGGAAGAAAAGCTATGACCAACCTAGACACCATATTAAAAAGCAGAGACATTACTTTGCCAACAAAGGTCCGTCTAGTGAAAGCTATGGTTTTTCCAGTAGTCATGTATGGATGTGAGAGTTGGACTATAAAGAAAGCTGAGCACTGAAGTATTGATGCTTTTGAACTCTGGAGTTGGAGAAGACTCTTGAGAGTCCCTTGGGCTGCAAGGAGATCCAATCAGTCAATCTGAAAGGAAATTAGTCCTGAATATTCATTGGAAAGATTGATGCTGAAACTCCAGTACTTTAGCCACCTGATGTGAAGAACCAACTCTTTGGAAAAGACNTTTTCCAGTAGTCATGTATGGATGTGAGAGTTGGACTATAAAGAAAGCTGAGCACTGAAGTATTGATGCTTTTGAACTCTGGAGTTGGAGAAGACTCTTGAGAGTCCCTTGGGCTGCAAGGAGATCCAATCAGTCAATCTGAAAGGAAATTAGTCCTGAATATTCATTGGAAAGATTGATGCTGAAACTCCAGTACTTTAGCCACCTGATGTGAAGAACCAACTCTTTGGAAAAGACCCTGATGCTGGGAAAGACTGAAGGCAGGAAGAGAAGGGGATAACAGAGGATGAGATGGTTGGATGGCATCACTGACGCAAAGGACACAAGTTTGACTAGGCTCTGGGAGTTGGTGACGAACAGGGAAGCCTGGTGTGCTGCAGTCCATGGGGTCACAAAGAGTTGGACACGACTGAGTGACTGAACTGAACTGAAACTTCAAAAACTCCAAGCCTCTTTCTGATGACAGGAAGTCTCACCTTGTATAAGTTACCCTCCTTCAAGTTTTCCCTGTAATTTTCAGGATGCTTATATGTAATCCTGACTTAGCTCTGTGGTCATGGCCACTGTCATGGTTCCCATCCTCTGATGGTGCCATGGACTTAAGAGCTGGCCCTGCACCTTGGAAGAGCACACCCTTCTTCCAAAATGAGAAGGGTATTGTCCCTTCTGTGTCACACCTGGCTGTGGGAGGAAGCATCCCCAGCAAGTGTTTACTGATACAGCACTTTATTGCTTTGTTTCTTTTTGGTTCCACTAGCTCTTCACTCTGGAGAAGGCAATGGCACCCCACTCCAGTACTCTTGCCTGGAAACTCCCATGGACGGAGGAGCCAGGTATGCTGCAGTCCCTGGGGTTGCGAAGAGTCAGCCACAACTGAGCTTTCGCTTTCATGCATTGGAGAAGGCAATGGCACCCCACTCCAGTACTCTAGCCTGGAAAACCCCATGGACAGAGGAGCCTGGTAGGCTCCAGTCCATGGGGTCACTAAGAGTCGGGCATGACTGAGCAACTTCACTTTCACTTTTCACTTTCATGCACTGGAGAAGGAAATGGCAACCCACTCCAGCATTCTTGCCTGGAGAATCCCAGGGACGGGGGAGCCTGGTGGGCTGCCGTCTATGGGGTCGCACAGAGTCGGACACGACTGAAGCGACTTAGCAGCAGCAGCAGCTCTTCACTGCTGTCTTCAGGCTTTCTCTGGTTGCGATGTGCAGGCCTCTCACTGCGGTGGCCTTTCTTGTTGCAGTGCATAGACTCTAAGTTGCGAAGGCTTCAGTAGTTGTGGCTCATGGGCATAGCTGCCCTGAGACATGTGGAATCCTAGTTCCCACACCAGGGATCGAACCCTTGTCCCCTGTACTGACAGGCAGATTTGTAACCACTGAACCACCAGGAGCGTCCCAATACAGCACTTAAAAATTCACAAACAAAACCCCTTTGTGTAGGATGGCTGGGTCTAGATGAACTCAAGATTCAGCTGCCATATTGTCCCCAGATACTCACGTCTCATTTTAAGATCAAGTTCTCCTTGCCCAGCCCCTTATGCTGAGTTCTTTCACAGTGGATTTCCTCAATCCCCTAGAACAGGACTTCAGTCAGACACATGTGCACACACATCAATCTATCAGACATGTCTATAAATGCTGGAATCCCAGCTATGGACAGAAAAGAAGCCTTTTTGTCGTAGACCCTTTGCAAATAAGTGGTGGCAAATGGTTTACATGGGGTTAGCAAAGTCTCCGGAGAAGGCAATGGCACACCCCACTCCAGTACTCTTGCCTGGAAAATCCCACGGACAGAGGAGCCTGGTAGGCTGCAGTCCATGGGGTCGCAAAGAGTTGGACACGACTGAACAACTTCACTTTCACTTTTCACTTTCATGCCTTGGAGAAGGCAATGGCAACCCACTCCAGTGTTCTTGCCTGGAGAATCCCAGGGATGGGGGAGCCTGCTGGGCTGCCGTCTATGGGGTCACACAGAGTTGGACACGACTGAAGCGACTTAGCAGCAGCAGCAAAGTCTCCTAATGGCTCAGTACCACAGAGACTCACACTGTTTCAACAGGTGAAGAAAATACAAGGTTAAGTGATTAGCCAGGACATGTCAGCAGCTGGTGGCAGGGTGGTGAACTAGAGCCCCAGCTCAGGGCTCTTCCTCCCCCGCTACACTGCCACCTTTCCATGCACAAGCGCCCTCCCCAGTACTGATGCCTTTGATTTAGCCAGATGGTTGACACATTTTCCCCCTTTTTGCCAAAAGGATGATTTGCTTTCCAAAAATCTCAAATTAAGCAGCTCATGACTGGTTCTTAAGATAAAGAGAACTGAATTCTAACAAAGCACTGTAGAAAGCAACTTGACAGCACAATGTCGCTTCTGTTTCCTATCTCTGGATGCCAGATGCCTGCTTTCTCCTGTTCACCCACAGGGGATTTGTGATTGGGTTTGAATTCTTGAACACTGTTTCCTGGAAAAGGCCCCAGAGCCACTAATGTGTCTGCAAGAAAGGAGAAACAGTTGGCCAACCCAGCATTGGCAGGCTCTAGGGCATTTTCAAGCCCTGAACTCAGCTCTGGGTGCTAAATTAATTCGTTGGCAATTGTTGAGTTTCAGAAGCAAGAGGAAACAAAGACTGGAGGCTATTCCTACTTAGGCAGAAAGAAAAGGCAGTTCAAGGCTCCAGACTGACTGTGCTGACCACAGTGCCACCTTAACTTTGAATCAGCCAGTTACATATTGCTAGCTGGCTAGTGATGCTGAAGCTGAAGCTCCAACGCTTTGGCCACCTCATGCAAAGAGCCAACTCATTGAAAAAGAGCCTGATGCTGGGAAAGATTGAAGGCAAGAGTAGAAGGGAGCAACAGAGAAGGAGACGGTTGGATGGCATCATCGACTTGATGGACGTGAGTTTGAGCAAGCTCCGGGAGATGGTGAAGAAAAGGGAAGCCTTGTGTGCTACAGCCCATGGGGTTGGAAAGAGTCGGACATGACTGAGCGACTGAATGGCAAGAGCAAGAAGTTTTTGACTAATATTTATCCAGAATTTCTCTCTTCCATGTGTTAAAGCATTTTTCAGGAATATTCCATTACTTGCATGTAACTTAAATCAATGAAAATAAGCACAAATTTATCTGAGCATGTTTTAGAGTCATTAATTCAGAGTTGACACCACCAGTTCACTATTCTGGAGACTATCTAACAGATTACACCCTGGACTTCTCAAGGAAACATGGAATCCATTCACTCTCGGTTGTTAAGCTCTTTGGCTCATCTGTGATTATTTTGTAGCCAAGGATCCTTACTCCCAAACCTCCTTCTAGCTGCCTATCACACTTAAAAATACCGATCCACGTACAAAATGGGGGAAGCTATGTACCAGTTTTCTCGGGTTGCCATAATAACATACCTCAGATCAGGTGGCTTTAAATCCTTTTTTTAAACAACTTTTAAATCATGTATTTATTTTTGCCTGTGCTGGGTCTTCACTGCTGCACAGCTTTTCTCTAGTTACAGTACTTCTAATTGCAGGGGCTTCTCTTGTTGCAGAGCCCAGGCTTTACGGCACACGGGCTTCATTGGCTGCAGCCCACAGGCTCCGTAGTTGCAGTGCCTGGGCTCTAGAGCACCAGCTGTTAGGTGTGGCACACAGGCTTAGCTGCTCCTCGGCATATGGGATCTCCCTGGACAAAGGATCGAAATAGTGTCTCCTGCACTGGCAGGCGGATTCTTTATCACGGAGCCACCAGGGAAGCTCCCAGACTGGGTGGCTTTCAAACAAAAGAAACATTTCTCACAGTTCTAGAGACTGAAGTCCGAGATCAAGGTATCGGCCAGCTTGGGTTCTTCTGAGCCCTGTCTTTCTGACTCGTGGGTGGCTGCCCTCTTGCTGTGACCTCATGTGGTATTCCCTCGGCACACGCACCCTGCGGACTCTCTGTGTGTCTCACTCTCTCCATTCTTACAAGGACACCAGTGAGACTGGATTAGAATCAGAACACCCCCTAGCACCCTCATTTTAACGTAATCACCTCTTAAGACCCTATCTCCAAACAGTCACATTCTGGATACCTAGAGTCAGAACTCCAACATATGCTTCAAGGCAAGGGGGTGGGTACACAATCTAGCCCATCACAGCCTGTCTTTATGGAAAGTTTCCAAATTAAATGAAAGAATAAAGAAACCTATCCCAAGCTTCAGAGCCCTGTGGTTTTGGGGGGTTGCACAGAAAGACACGGTTAGATCTAACATGTGGTTTAATTTTAGGGACTGCATGCTTCTTGTTCCCCCAAAATACCTCACATGCCTTCAGATTCCCTTATTAGAGCCTCATATTTTTTTACTTATATCAAACAGAGGCTTTCTTCTGTTAAAATGCGAGCAGCCTTAGATGGAGCCTCGCCTGTCACTGAGACTTTAATAGAACCATCACTTCCTTCATAAGAGTAGTTTCAGATGAAGGACAGATGCCTGGGCACCTACAGGGACTGGGAGGAGGTGAAAGGAGGATCGTGGAGGGACACAAGAGGAACAGAGACCAGAAGCTTGGGTCTGAGAAGACAGACCTCACTGGCTTCACACTTCACCCTGGATAACAGGAGACACTAAACTCCATGCCCCAGTCCATATGGCTAGAGCTGTTCCAGGAAGTGGCTGCTCAGAGACTATATTCTCTATCACACTCCCCCTTGCCTCTTAGTGAGGCCATGTGATGGATTTCTAGACAGTGGATTGTGAGCTATGATGTACTATAGTTCAAGAAAGCAAGCATGCATGTTCAGTCAAGCCCAACTCTTTGCAACCCCACGGACTGTAGCCCATCTGGCTCCTCTGTCCATGGAATTCTCCAGGCAAAAATACTGGAGTGAATTGCCATTTCCTTCTCCAGGGCATCTTCCCAACCCAGGGATCTACCCCCTTGCATCTCCTGCACTGGCAGGCATATTCTTAACCACCAGTGCCACCTGGGAGGCCTGGCCTATAAAAATATTCTACACAGATTCTGCCCTGCCCTCATGGCAAAGGACTCTGAAGCCCAAAGAAACAGCAGAGCCACAAAATGGAAAGAGTCTGGGTCCCTGAACCACTACACAAAATTCCTGCACTGAAGTGTCCCTATGTAAATAACTCCTATTGACTCAACCACTGAGATTTCATGGATGGTCCTTTTTAGCAACTGGCAATTCCTTAATTAAGTTGACATAGTTGATGTATGGCTGTATATGGCAAGAAATTAATCCTTTCAAAAGTGGGTGGTTCATGCTAGATTATGCCAAGAGTAAATACAGAAAATAAGAAGTGTACTTGCATAGAAGGTACTCAATAAATATGTAACCAATGGATAAACAAAGGGACTCTGCCTGATAAAACAGTTCAAACTAAGATAGCAGAGGGTGAACACAGACGAAAATTTACACCCCTACCCCCTTCCACCAAACTGGAAGAAGTATCTCTATGTGTTCATGGGCATAAAGGATTCATCTCATTTCTGAACAGTGGGTACAGGGCAGAAATTTGCTCCGCGTTTCCAACTCTTTGTGACCCCATGGACTACAGCTCAGAGGACCAGACTCCTCTGTCCATGGGATTCTCCAGGCAAGAATACTGGAGTGGAGAGCCATTCCCTTCTCCAAGGGATCTTCCCGACCCAGGGATCAAACCCGTGTCTCTTGAGTCTGCTGTACTGGCAAGTAGATTCTTTACCACTAGTGCCACCTGAGAAGCCCCAAATATATCTAGGGATGACATACAATCACAAAGTAAAGTCATCTGTGTAAGTCCAGCATATAAAATTTAAAGAGGATAAAAGAAAAAGACATGTCTTGCACTACTGAAGTAAAACCTGTCTGTTTAATTGAAAATAATGGTGCGAAATTGGCTTTTGTAAAAATGATATAAATGAACTTACAAAACAGAAAGAGACTCACAGACTTAGAGAACAAACTCGTGGTTGCTGTGGGGAAAGATGGGGGTCAGGACATTCAGGGAATTGGGGATGGACATGTAGATGGTGCTATACTTTAAATGGATAGCCAACAAGGACCTACTGTATAGCTTGGGGAACTCTGGTCAATGTCAAGTGGCAGCCTGGTTGAGAGGGGATTTGCAGGGAGAATGGATACAGGTTTATGTACGACTGAGTTTCTTTGCTGTCCACCTGAAACTATCACAACATTATTAATCTGCTATACTTCAACATAAAATTAAAAGGTTTTTTCTTCAGTAAAAAAAAAAATAGTGGCCTTTGTTTATTGCTTGGTTACTACTTACCAGCCACCATGCTCTACATTTCATCCCATTTGATCCTTCTGACAACATGGTGAAGTGGAGTTATCCTGTTATCCTATTCACCTGAAACTATCACAACATTGTTTGTTAATCAGCTATACCCCAATACAAAATAAAAAGTTTTTTTAAAAAACATAGCCACAAAAAAAAAAGGAGGGGAAAGGGGAAAAAAAATCAACTTTTGTTTAGTCACAAATAGAGAACTTTGTCTATCTAGCTATATAAGGGGCCTAGACGGTGCCTGGAATGTGACAGGCTAAGCATCAGTGGCAGCATTAATAACCAAGCACCTGTGGAGGGCACAGTGCTGTAGGGAGCACGGTGAATGGAGTGTCTTCAAAAGGCTCGCAGGCCAGTAAGAGAGAACCTCATGGCCCTCACCTACTGGAACTCAAGGGATAACGAAATACATGTTAAACAGAGGTATAAAAAGCAGCCTATTGGAAAAAGAACAGTTGACTCTGATGGGGAGGAAGAAGTAGGGTGTCAAAGAGCAGGTGGAATTGAGGCTGAGTCCTAGAGGAGAAGAATGAATGAGAGAATCGCATGGCCAAGGTGATGGAGAAACGGCGATGGCTGGCTGGCCTGGGAAGGCTGGACATGTGGAAGGCCCTTTAGGAAGTGGGCCTTGGAGAAGAAGGGAGAGCTGCATATTAGGGTCTGCTTATGACCAGGGAGTGAAATCTTAGCCTCAAAAGAAGTGGATTTCGTTCCTTTTTCTCCCTCCAAACTTTGTAAAGCACTTACTTCCTTTAAGTGATACATAATGGCATTTTATTAAGTCATTCTGATCTGTGTAAGATGACTGCCATGCCCAAACTATTTTCATGCTACAGAACTTAAAATAATGTGAAGAAAATATGTTACAGAATAATTTATGGGTATATTTTAATTCTATCTTCTTAAATTACATTAACTTTTGGATTAAAAAAAACTCATTTTGTTTTGGTTCTTATCATTAGAAGGGACCCTGTTAAGGTCTGTATTAGCAATCCAGCTGCCCCTCCTGCTAACTGTGGTTCAGAAAAGGATGTGAATTCAGTTTATGGAGTATTTATATGACTGAGGCTAAAGAGAGGGTCTGCTAAGAACTCCTCCTCCCATGTCAACACAATTAGGTTGGTAATTCAAGGTCATTCAAATCATTTTAAGGAGTACAGAAAAAGGAAGAGATGGGTGGACAGAAGTTCTAACCTAAACTGAAGCTCAGAAAAATACCAAAGCCTTTTTTTCCATTCATTCAACAAATATTAATTAATTAATCATAGTAAATTTCTTCTTAGTCACTCAGTCGTGTCTGACTCTTTCCAACCCCACAGACTGTAGCCCTCTAGGCTTCTCTGTCCATGGAATTCTCCAGGCAATAATACTGGAGTGGGTTGTCATTTCCTTCTCCAGGGGATCTTCCCAACACAGGGACTGAACCCAGGTCTCCTGCCTTGCAAGAGGTGCATTACCACTTTCCAATTTGAGCCAAATTGCTTAGGTAACAAATATTTGCTTCGCACAAGCAGTTTTAGGCCCCAAGTAAACAAGACTGTCAAGGTCTTTGCTCTTAATGGAGATATTTTCTTGAGAGGAAGAGAGCTCATACACAAGATGTAGTGGAAAGTACTGTTTTGAGACCTTCACTGAGGTTTCCACAGCCAACCCCATCTCAACTCCACGCTTTGCTTCCTAGTGTCCTTTAGGAAGCAGCAGTCCCTTTGTACTGGCACTGTTCTCAGTGGCTTTGAGTGTACATGTAGACCTTTTTTATACCTAGAAGAGACAATAGTATTGAAAATCAAGATGTTTGAAGAAACCTTTGTATTATATTGTCTTGCTCTGTTTCATTTCAAAAAGCTCGGCTTTGCATGGCAAGAAGACAAAGCCTGGAAGAAGAGGGCAAGAGGGCAGAGAGTTTATTTGTAAACACTGTTTGGAAAGGGAAGAGTTGAGTCTTCTCGCCACATAGAGAGATCAAAAGCTTTTTGGAGTTGAAGGGAAGAGCTTCAAAATTGGTATACAAAAGCTAGGGAGAAAATTGTTGGTGATGGCCCTTCCTCCTGACCCCTCTCAGAAAAGAAATTTCAGTTGGGTGTTGATGAAACCCCCTATTTTAGCATCAGGAATAAGAGCAGAGAATTTATTAAAACTTCAAGAAATGTCTCACACAGCGGGGATGTCCTCAGCAGAACAGAATGGAGCTGGCGTGCTCATGCAGAAAAAAATCAGTACAGCTGCCCTCCACCTGCCGCGCCCCGCCCCCACCATACCCACCAGGCTCCTTCAGCCCAGAATGGTGCAGGAGAGCATCAGAAGGTTTTTGCTAATCTCAGAAAGGGTACAGAGCTGTTTGAGAGAGCACTGATGGACCAGGAGAGGCAACTTTCCTTGAACAAAAAGGATGCTAGATGACTGGTATGGACAGACTGACGGACACAGTAGCATGACTGGCTCAGTGACTGATGGCAGCAGAGACGGAAGTCTTCAGCCACTCCAAAGAGCGAAAAGTGGACAAGATCAGATACCCCTTCCCCAACCCTACTGCCATAATCTCCCACCCTACGTGGGACTGTGCCACGCATAGGAATCAACCTTATTGGGTTAAGCCCTTGAAATTTAAGGTTGTCTGTGACAGTAGTTAGCTTACTGTGATTATTACTGTGCAGTGCTGTGCTTAATTGCTCAGTCGTGTCTGATTCTTTGCAACCCCATGGACTGTAGCCTGCAAGGCTCCTCTGTCCACGGGATTCTCCAGACAAGAATACTGGAGTGGGTTGCCATGCCCTCCTCCAGGGGATCTTCCCAACCCAGGGATTGAACCCAGGTCTCATGCACTGCAGGCAAATTCTTTACCATCTGAGCCACCAGCGAATCCAATAAGAGCCAGTAAATTACCACTTTTTGCTTATCTGAATATGTGACATAAAATTTGTACCTAGTACACAATAAATACTAAGAAAATTAAGGCAGGAGACCAGAGAGATCGTGACTGAAGGAAAAATAAGTAAGTGAATGATCTCTGTGTCACGAATAAAAGATCTCTCTGTGAAAATAACATTGGAGCTGAAGCCTGAATATTGAGAAGGAGGCAGTCATGTACAGTTCTTGAATATGAGTGTTCCAGAAAGAAAAAATAAGTGCCAAGGCTTTGAGGTAGGGATAAATTTGCGGTATTTAAGGAACTGAAAGGAGGTGCTGTGGCTGGAGCAGAGGATGCAAGAGAGAATGTAAGGAGGCGAGTTAGGGAAATGGACCTGATGGCATCAGGTAGGGCTTTAAAGGCCATGGAAAGAAGGAAGTCTGAATTGTACACTAAATTCAATGAGAAGTCACTGGTAAGTATTACGAAGGGAGATGATATGATTCAATTTATCGTTTATTTTGGATGCTGCTTAGAGAAAGGATTAGAGTAAAACAAAGATGAAAGCTGAGGGGCTAGTTAAAAGACCACTGAAACGGCCCAGATGAGAGATATTGATTGTTTAACCTGAAGGTGATAGTTGTAGAAACGGAAAGTGAATATACTGTGTATCTTGGAGATGGAGCTGACTAACTGGATGTGACAAGTGAGGAAAAGAGTGGAACGACCCCCAGGTTTTTATCTTTAAAAACGGGGAAGAGGTGATACTATTTTTCAAGGAAGAAACTTGGAGAAGAACAGTTTAGGGAGAGGGAAAAGATGAGAATAAAGAGTACAGTGTGGGCCCATTACATTTAAGATGCCATTAGACATTCAAGTCAGGGGGGCAGGATGACATCCAGCAGGCAGTTTGATTTATGAGCCTGCAGCTCAAGGACAGGTCAAGGCTGGAGACTAACATTTTGGAGTCATCTGCATGCAGATGGTATTACCATAATGGAAGTAAATGAAATCCACCAGGGAGACCGCATAGCTAGAGAAACGGACCCAGGAAAGAACTGGAGGTCAAGCACAGAAGACATAGCCAGTTAAGAGATTAAAAGGGAGCATCCAGTGAGACTGGAGGCATCATATCAAACATGAGAAGCTGGTGTCACAGAAGCCAAGAAAAGAAACTATCTGGGGTATCTTTACTCCAAAATTAGCACAGATAGTTCAGAAGGTTTGCTGAGCTGCTAAGAGCCTTCAGTCGATCATTTCTACCTCATTACTCCTCAGAGAAAGAAAAACGTCAGAGTCACGGACACAAGTTGCCCCCCCAAATGCCCTTAGGCTCCGAGGATCTGACGAGCATCCTCAAAGCTCTGCCTCCCCTCTCCCAATGGAGTAGCTCTCATCTTCTTGGCACTGACTCAAGGGCATCTTCTCCATAGTCAAAAAAACAGCACCTTTCAGGACAGATTCAAATCAACTAGGCCTTTGAGAGAATGACTTTCTCTTTACATATATTAGAATATTAAGCTACAGACTACCACCAAAGAGGCCCCAGATGATGAATGTGAGATGGTTTGCCGACTACTAAGGGTTAACTTTGGGGATGTATTTTAAGTGAAATTCTATTAATAGCCATCACCTTGTCTCCAAGAAACAGTTTGACCCACTGCAAATAATAGCTAACTCAATACTCCATAGCCAATGACTTGTATACAAGTAAAGCCATCAAGGATAAGAACATTTAAAGATCAAATGATATATAGGGGAAAAAGCCTGCTTAATCACCCAAACGACCTAATTTCCCACATTAATCTATAGTAAGATAGTATTTAAGTAATACGAAGTTTCCAGATTAGCCAAGATGAGATATATCCAATTCTGTACCAACTTTAACATATCTCCATCACAACACTTAAGAGTACTTCAAGTTTGACTTGAGGTGTCAGAGTTAGGTGCCTACAAGAATTGTTTGCATGCTTGCTTTTACTGATGTTGTCATAGTTAATGTGATATAGATAGCTGCTAGTACTAGAACAACAAGGAGGAACCTAAAATTATCTAGTTCACCCACACAAATCTTAAGAGGTCTATCAAAGTACATAAGTGGTATATAAAAGTACACAAATTAGTTGGTCCAGAATATTTCCATCCTCAAATGGAGACAAAGTTAATTTCCCCGTTCACTAAAATATTAATATATGTCCACAATCCTCCTCACAATTTTGCCTACAAGCTCAAATGAGTCTCAGACCCTCTGGAGGCTAAGTATGCCCCCACTGCCCCAAAATTTCCAAGTTAAGGACTTAACAATATTTTCTACTACAGGGTATTCCATGTAACTCATCCCCTTATTTGCCACCAGGGGGTCAAAACCTTTCATTTCCCAAAGTGCAGACTTAAGAGACCCTGGGTTTTCGATTCTCTAGGAAAATGGGCAAGCCACATAGAGAACTGAAGTTCATCTCCCACTGTGTATGCAGCCAGAGATGCTAGGAGCTGTCCTGTGTCCTGAAAATCTTGTGCTAGCATTACTAGGAGCTGTCCAAGGTCTCAACTGTTTTCTCAATTGCTTCACACAGAACGGTCTACAGCCTATCTGTATCAAAACCAACTGGGTATGCATAATAAAATACAAACTCCTAGTGTTCTTGCCTGGAGAATCCCAGGGACAGCGGAGCCTGGTGGGCTGCTGTCTATGGGATCGCACAGAGTCGGACACGACTGAAGCAACTTAGCAGCAGCAGCAGCAGCCCATCCTAGAGTTACCAAGTCAAAATCTTCATAGGTAAACCTCACAAATCTCCATTTTGACAAGTTTATCAGGAGCTGCTTGTATATAAGGCAAAGATTTATTTCCCGAAAGTTAATACTACTTCATTAGGACTAGGAACCACTTCAGTTCAGTTCAGTTCAGTTCAGTCACTCAGTCATGTCTGACTCTTTGCGACCCCATGAATCGCAGCATGCCATTCCCATCTGAATCACTGATCACCATTAATAAATCAGAAACCTTCAATATTATCTTATTAACAGTCATGACGAGTAATTATGCTGCTGAAAGGGACATTCATTACATTTCTTCCAGATGGTTCCTGTCACAATTTGTCACCAAATACAAAGGAAATGGCTACCCACTCCAATATTCTTGCCTGGAAAATCCCATGGACAGAGGAGCCTGGGGGGCTATAGTCTATGCGGTCTCCAAGAATTGGACAAGACTGAGCAACTGAGCACAAAACTCCAGCAGCATCAAGGAGTCTCAGGAAAGGCAAACCTTTTTTGAAATTAACTTCAGTGATCTTCTGGCAAGTCTTTCCTGTCCATCCAATCCAGAAACAAAGTAATTGTAATTACAACCAGTATTTACTGATCACTCATTCTGTGCTATCCATGAAATTTGTAATAATGATTAATAATAGTTAAAAAACAAAAAAAAATTGAATGTTTCTTCATGTCCAGCACTGCTCAAAGTTCCTCTCATGATTGTCTCATTTAATCCTCAATATATATATATATATATATTCATATATATTTATCCTTATATAAATACATTATCCTTAAATAAATATATAAATTATATATATAACCCTTAATATATATAATATCCATGATCCCCAGAAAAGCAGGAGAAAATTGTAGCCTTTATTACTTAAAGTGTTGGTGCTCACTTATAGGCCTTTGTCATATAAACATATGATGCTAAAGCTAATGTTTTGTTACTGCTTTTTAAAATCTGTGAAAATGAGAGAGAATAGAAAAGCCCTTTATTGATTGCTTGTGGTATTCTTGGCGCTTTAGCATGCTTTTTTCACTAAAACATCAAAACTGTTTATGAATAGGCTTTACTATCCTCATTTTGATGTTTATTGAGGAACTGACATGCAACAAATTGCACTTAAAGTGTGCAATTTAGTAGGTTTTGATACACATACACACCCATAAATCCCTCCTCCAAAAGTTTCCTTGCACCCTTTATTATCCTTGTTCCACTCCTTTCCAGTTCACACCACTGGTTTGCTTTCTGATGCTATAGACTAGTGTGCATTTTCTAGAATTTTACATAAACAAGATCATACAGTGTATACTATTTTTGGCTGCCATCTTATACTCAGCGTGATTATTTTGAGATTCATCCATGTTATTCCATTTGTCAATACTTCATTCATGTTTGCTTCTGAGTAGTATTCTGATTACCCCTCACTGTATAAAAAAGAAAACTACAAAAATAAGCAACTCCTCTAAGATCATACAGTAAAGGACTAGATTCAAGTGGAAGTCTCCCCAACACAAAATCCCCAGATTTTCCCACTATTCTCTTTTGTCTTTTTAACTGAGAAACAGCTCTACATACATGTTCAGAATGGGAGAGATATAGCATCCCAGAGCAAACTGAATATAGTAATCACACACAAAAAAGGAATCTTGTATAACTAGAAAGGATGTCACTGTCCTACCCACCCCTCCCATACTACCTGCTCCCAGAAGTACCACCTCAACTCTTGGGCTTCCCTCATCGGAAGAGGATCTCCAGGGCTCTAGGGCCGCCAGGGTACATGGAGACCACCATGTACAGGCCCTAAGCTCTAGGCAGAGCCCCATCTTCTAGGCCAAAAGGGAAGGGAGCATCCGAGGCAGCTGATGGGGAGTGGTCAGTTTTATAGTAGGGGAGGGAGGCATCCAAGCAATTATAAAGACCTCATTAAACTGGGTTATTTATTTGACTTCCCCGGCTAGCTAGATTTTTTTAATAGAGACAGAAGAAAAATAACAAGGAGGAAGTAGAAAAGGAAAGGTAAACCACCCTTGCTTGACTGGCGATCTCAGGTACCCCTGATTCTTGGAAGCCAAAAACTTAATAGGATTTCCCCAGTGGTCCAGTGGTTAAGACTCTGTGCTTCCACTGAGAGTACATGGGTTCAATTCCTGGTCAGCCAACTAAGATCCCACATGCTCTGTGGCCCAGCCAATAATAATTATCATTAAAATGTTTTTTAAAACTTAATATACCCTATTCTCCCATAATCTTTAACATGTTTTTGAAGATGAATTAATAACAATAAAAACAACAATAACTAGTGTTTATAGATTTCTTATTATGTGCCAGGCACCAAGCAAGAGAATTCAGTTTTATTCTACTAACTATAAAGCCAATCCTCAGAAAATATTAAGTGCCTTATCCAAAGTCACACAACCAGAGAGATGAAGTTATACTCAGAGTTCAAATCTCTGAGTCTCAGTCCAGTGTTCTCCTCATGACTCACAAGGATTCCAGGCTGCCCTGAACCCAACCACCACCACACACTTCATCATCACTGGTCCATCACAGGCTCACCCTAGGGTATATGTTGACTTGGGTCCTTCACTTTCAGACCCATAGCACCTTATCTTACCCCATCAGCACATGTCATTCTGTGTTCCCTACCCTCAAAATACTGTTCAACACCTGAGTCAACTTTAAAGATAATCTGACAAACCAATTCTGTACCATAAGAGTTAATGATTATAATGTTAATGATTTTAAAGATTCTTCTCAGGTACCAGCTGGGGCTTAAGACGACAGTGCCTAAAAGAATGATGGAAATGATGGGCAGGACTTGGATGTAGAGATTTTCCAAGACTGGTCTTTACACATATGAGTATCACAGATTTAGAGACTCTAATTCCAGGCAAATTACTATTCCTCTTTCAGAGGGGCCAACTCAGGCTGAAGTGACCTTTCAGGCAGAAGAAGGGAAAGAGTAGTAATAATAATAGTTGGATAATAATAGGAGACAACATTTATAAACTACTATATGTTAGATATTTTTACCAGTATTATCTCAATTAATCCACAGTTTTATTAAGTAGGTAGTATTGTTTAGTCCCCTTTACAGATGAAAAACGGAGACAGAGAGTATTCTGACCATCAATGGCAAGTCTTTCAAATGCCACAACACTCATTCCTAACTAGTACACAGACCTCCATCAGCTATCATTCATTATGTACCTATTATGTGCCTGCCACTGAGACCTATAAGCATATCAGTTAACTGAAACTTCACAGTAATCTTCTGAGGCAGGTTATTATTATTACGCCCATTTTATAGATGAGACCCAGGCAGGAAAGAAAGGAACTTGGCTTAAGTGTAAAGCTGGAAACCAGCACAGGAAGTCAGCCCTGAGCATCTGCACTCTCAATCTAGCCTGCTGCTGCTGCTGCTAAGTCGCTTCAGTCGTGTCCGACTCTGTGCGACCCCATAAACAGGAGCCCAACAGGCTCTCCCGTCCCTGGGATTCTCCAGGCAAGAACACGAGTGGGTTGCCATTTCCTTCTCCAATGCGTGAAAGTGAAGTCGCTCAGTCGTGCCCGACTCTTCGCGATCCCATGGACTGCAGTCTACCAGGGGGCTCCTCCGTCCATGCCTACCTGTTACCTATTTCAGTCTAGGTCTTTCTCTTTTAAAAAAGGCTCTGGAACCAAGTAAGCCAAGAAAGGACTTCGGGAGGCAACAGCTCCAAAAGACCACCTGGGGGCGCCATCCTCCCCGCACTGGAGAGAGGGCGGGGAAGCCGGGCTTTTCCCCAGGCAGCCCGGGCTCCGGTCTAGCCCGCCCCATCCACAGCAACCAATCAGAAGCTCCACTGACCGCATGGCGCTCTCTGCCATGGAGAATGGATAATTCTCTTAAAGGACATCTGGTTTCCAAACAGGTAACGTGACGTACACCTGACGGATAGTCGCCACTGGAGTCTGTAGCGGGAAGAGAAGGCTCCAGACGTTTTTACCTGAAAATTTCTCTAGACGAAGATTCTCTGCCCGGCTCTTCTACAGCAGAGAAGGCGGCAACCAATCCGGATAGTCCCTTTACCTATCATATCCGCCAGTCGTCGCTCTACCTTCCCAGACGTCTGGTCCCTTACCGTTTGAGCCTAGCCGTGGCGCAGTTTGCCTCTGCCGCTGACGAAGTCCAGGGTGAGGAGGGACTCTTTGTGGCCCGAGCCGGGGGCAGAAGCTGAGCCCTCGACCCCGCTGGGATGTGCGGTTCTGTAGGTTGGGAAATCTGCAGAAGAGCAACCACAGACAGCTGTCACCGCATATATTTGCCGGCGCTGCAGTGGGCACCCGGCTTGGTTCTGACCCAGAATTTTAGATTGAGGCTTCACTCATGCATTCCCAAGGGCTTCCACGTGCAGTTACCCCTGCTCTAATCTCGCTCACTTCGACCTTTCAGGATCCCACATAAAATGTCACATCCTCTCCTTGCAGGGACTGCTCCTCTGTGAGCACCTTTGGAACTTTGTAAATATCACATTACAGCATTTGGTGCACTGTTTCATCATTTGTTACTCCCATATTGGCCTGAGGGTAGAGACCAGATTTTAAGTGTCTTTGCAGCGGGCAAGTTATTCAAACTCTGGGCACAGTACGTTTCTAAATTGTTAAATGGGATAATAGTACCTCCTGCCTAAAGTATTTGCATTAAATTAATACTTGCAAAACGAAAGTGTCTTGCACACAGCAAATGCTCAGAAAATGTTAACTCCTGTTATTCTTATGCCTGGTGTAAGCCTACAATAAGTACTGAGTAGGGGTTAGAATCAGTTTGACATACTCATTCTTGGAGGTTCAAATCTTGACTTCCTCAAAACTGCTGCAAGAAGGGAATGGTAAACTTTTTCAATATAGATATAGTACTTTAATGGGTTCTCTGTAGCTCAGCAGTAAAGAATCTGCCTACCAATGCAGGAGACATGGGTTTCATCCCAGGGTGGGGAAGATACCCTGGAGAACACAATAGCAGCCTAATCCTGTATTCCTGCCTGGGAAATCCTATGGACAGTGGAACCAGGTGGGCTACAGTCCATGGGGTTGCAAAGAGTAAGACACGGTTTTGCTGCTAAATAACAACAGCATAGTACTGCAACATGTTATCAAAGCCGACAACAATGCTCTGGAGCCAGAACCTGGGCTGAAGTTATGACTGTAACTTGCCAGCTGGATGACCATGGAAATGATCTTAAAAGTTCTTTGGTTTCTCAACTGAAGTGGGGATGATAATAATATCAATACCTACTTCATAGAGTTGTAGTGCATTCAAGCAACGCATGAGAACTGCTGAGAACAGTGTAACAAGTTCTCCATTTTCTCCTTCTTTCCTATTCCAATTTCACTTTGGGAGCAAGGGCAAGGACGCAATGGCACAGTATAGTTTTGTATCCTCTCCCTTACACTTTAACTTTTGCAAAGTACGTTTGTATCTTATCTCATTTAACCCCCAAAGCAACCCTGTAAGGTTCAAGGCACTTACTGGTTTGCATTTGGAAGAAAGTTCTTTGTTGTTGTAATTTAACATTTATTCCACAGCTTATTTTCTTGACTTTACAGTACATCTCAGAGATTTTTGTATGCCTGTTTCCCTGTTTCTTTTTAATTACTACACAGTCCTTCATACCAGAATTCATTTAACCATTCCCCTATTGTCACACATTGCAATTTTTAAAGCAAAATTCTGTTGAGTCTCCCTCAAGACCCAAGGCTTTGAGTATTCAGACTCTGAACAGTCTCTAGGCCCAAAGACCCAAGTCACCAGAAAATGAAATCCTTACAATCACGATTGCTCCGGATTTCTCCCAAGCCACTCTATCCAGCAAGCTGTGGGATGCGAGTCCTTCCTCCCAGTGAGGGAAGGATTGGGAGCGGGTATGCACATAGGATTGGAAAGGGCTGATGATGACTTTAACCTTCAGTGGGACTGGCAGAGGGGTCTCCCAGAGGGCCCCTCCCCGAAGCTAAAGGTTTCTCGGCACCTCTGTCCTCACTGCGACAGCATCCAGGTCCCTCGCACACTTGGCGTGGGACTAACGCCCCTCACACCCTAAGAACTTGTTTAACCGCAACCTCCCCACCAGCACACCAGAAAAGACACAGCGTTCTATTGTCAGATGCACCGTTATTCCAAGAAAGCTCTCCAGAAATCCTGGCAGAGTTCCCAGCCCAGCTTTTTCTAAGGGATCAGGTTTAGTTAGGAGAAAAAAAAGGAGTGCAGGAAGGTACTCATCAGGACACAGGGGAGCCTGAGACATACAGTTCTAAAATGTAGCTCTGCAGCCAAGAAAGTTGCTTACTTTCCTTGAGCCTCAGTTTCTTCATTTGTCTGAAAGACACAGATGAAGGAGAGGGAAGATCCAGGACACATAAATGGAGGAAGGAGGGCATGCAAGTGTCGTGAGCAAAGCTATCAGGGAATGACGAGACGGAGTAGCCAGACCGGGCACTAGCCCCTTGGCGATGGATGAAGATGCTGAGAAACAGGACTATGTCTCGGGCTATGTCGAGGCTGCGGCCAAGTTTCAGCCCATATAAAGTGCTCTCTCCTCAGCCTCTGGAAGATCCTGTACATCCAGAGACGCAGTCTCACGTAGGGCACAGCTATGACCTGCTTACCCCACTATGCAGTCCACTTTCTTCCCTAGGAACAGAGCCATGATTTACAGTTGGGAACCATTGCCTTTGGGAACAAAACTACATTTCCCAGATGCCTTTGGAACTATTTTTCTGCAGTGAGCTGTAAGAGGAAGTTCTGTGGGGGCTTCCTGGGAGGCACGGTGAGGGCTGCCCTGGACCCCTTCTGTTTTCCCCCCCTTTCCCTCTGCCCTCTCTTTCCTCCTTCCTCTGTGGAATGAGATGACTGAGGATGGCTAACGATGGGCCTTGAACTGCTTACCACCAGACTGTGATGTAAGAAAATAAAAAAACCCTTATGTGTTTAAGTGACTACCATTTTTGGCTTCCTGCTGTATGTAGCCTGGCCTAATTTCTAACTGACCAGTCTTTCTTCCCCAAGGTTTAAGAGTTGGTGGAAAGAAAGCAACTTATATCCCACTGATTTTTTTTTTTTTTTTAACAAAGCAGAGGAATTAAAGTCTATTACTGGCTCAACTACCTTAACATTACACACACTTAGAACATTCTTCTGACTGGGTCAGGTTGACCTGCACAAAATTAACCCCGGGCTCATGAAACACTTTAGGCCAAAACACACAATATACTCTCTGCCAAAACCACACGCTGGCATGGCCTTGACATTCTAGTTCTGTGTAGAAAAAAAAAAAAAAATATTCTGCAGAAAAAGATTCTCAGCACAGGCACACTCCTGTACATTTTTGTCAGTGATAGGACTCAGCTCAGTACCTAAACTAAACTCTTGGTAACGGCTTCTTTTGAACAGAATCCAGCCACAGTAGAGGTCTCTGAGGAATGTTCCAGCATTCACAGCTGACTTCTGGCTCAAAGCCTTGAAAATTTGCAACCCCTGTTTCTCCTTAAAGAGGAATTCTGCCAGCCCCTTCCTTAGTAAACCTTTTGCGGGCCTGCCCTCCAGGGGAGACTGTGGGAGGGAACGCTTGTTCCAGAGCTATGGTTAGCCAACTTGAGAGGCCTCAGAATTACCTGGAGGGCTTGTTATAATACAAATTGGGCTCTAAACCCGGTGTATGATTCGGTAGATCCGTGTGGGGGCCCAAACATTTGAAGCTTTAATAAATTCTCCAGTAACGCTGATGCTGTCAATTCAGGGACCACATTTTGAGAACCACTCTCCTAGAGAAAGGCAAAGTTCTCCAGGCTACTTCTTCCAGGCATTTGGGGAATTCCCACTAGACCTTGGCGGTGGCTTCTGCATAGCTGCCCTGAGAGTCCAGGACCTCTGTCTGCCTTCCCAGCCCCAGAGACCCCCTCAGGCCCTTCAGGGAGAGTTCATTCCCACTGGGCCACTGAGCCAGGCACCCACCCCAACAGGTTCTTACTCCTGTGGGTTCTCCCTTACAGTGTAGGGGGTTGGGCTTGGAGAGAGGGAGAGATGGAATTAGATACCTTATTTCTCCTTAATGCCTAAATATTATTATAAATGTGTGTGTTGTTTTTATAATGAAATGACTGAAAAAATGTAAAGGAATGCAGACTCATTTGGAAATATTCATTAATAACTAATATGTATTAAATAGTTACTCTGTTCCAGGTCTGATACTAATGCTCATTTAATAACAGTTGCCATATTTCAGCTCTAAAACAGGCTGAGAGACGTTAAGGAACTCGCCCAACGTGACACAGCTAGCCAGTGCCAGAGCAGGGATGCAGTCTCAGGCCTTCCTAGTTCCGAAGCTCGATCCTTTCACGCTCAGGCAATGCTGCGGCTTAGAAACGCTGCCCAGTGACTTCCCTGGTGGTCCTGCTGCTGCTGCTGCTAAGTTGCTTCAGTCGTGTCCGACTCTGTGCGACCCCAGAGACGGCAGCCCCTGGTGGTCCAGTGGTTAAGAGTCTGCCTTGCAATGCAGGGAACGCGGATTCCATCCCTGGTGGGAGAATTAAGATCCCACACATGTCAGAGCACCTAACCCTGCAAGCTCGGGGGCTCCCACGCCACAGCTAGAGAACCCACGGGCCGCGACGAAAGATCCCGCATGAGGCAGCTAAAACTGAAGCAGCTAAACAAAGAAATATTTTAAAAGAAAATAAAAACTTAAAAATGCTGCTCATTTTCTAATGCCACTGGCATGCATTATGACCCTAAAGGGACCAAAAATTGGTTCATGAGGGCTTGAGGGGGCCAAAAAATTTTCACTCTTTTTGTGTATAAAGCACAGATTTACATACAGTACATAAAAGGTACACAGTATATCTGTAGCATTACATTATATGAGAGAGAAGTAATTAGGGGAAAATACCTGAGAATTCTCCTTACAAAGACAACAATGGAAGTTGAGAAACACTGTACAAGGATATGCTGGCAAAGAGCTTGCTCACTGAGAAAGCTAGCTTTGTCTTAACACAACTTCCAAAGTTTTCTCATGGAGCAGAGGACAAACGGAACATCTGACATTTATTGTTTAAAGCTTTCTAACCGGTATGCCATATGGTCCTCCCAAGAACCTCTTGATGTAGTCATTAAGGAAGATATTTACTGTCCACATCTAGTAGATGAAGGAAATAAACTTTGAAGATAATAACCATCAACCGAGATTTAATACCAAACAAAACTCTCTTTTAAGAATAAAGTGATTTAAAGAAATTTGTCGACAAAGAAAAGCAGAGCTTGTTACCAATAAACCCTCAGTAAGAAAACTTTAATGTCTGTGATGAAAGAAGAAATGAGGAAAGCAAGAAAAGTTGTTAACACATGACCAAATCTATACAAACACTGATGTATTAAACAATGGCCATGATGTCTAATTGAGGGGCTTCCAAACATACAGCAGAACAAAGATGTTGGACAACGGTGGCCTATAGGTCAGGAGGGAAGACTGGAGTTAAAACGTGCTCAAGTCCTTGAGTTGTCGGGGCAGAAGGGAACAAATATTAGCCTGAGAATTTAAGTTGCACGTGTATGTTAAATGTCCAAGTTAAAGAATAGACACCAAGCATACAACCACTCAATCAGAAGAATGGAAGGAACAAGTCCTGTGCTATCTCATCACAAGTGTTATGAAACATTGAAAAAAAAATGTCAAAGTCTTTAATTAAAATCATCTTTGAATATAGTCTTTTTAAATGTTACTTAAAATCAATTGCATGAGTCAAGTTTTTCATACCAACAATAAGAAAGTCCTTTTTTCCCTTTATCATTATGACTTTTATGACTTAAAAATTTCCAGGGTTTAAAGTGTTTCCTAAAAGGTGATCCACAAAATTCCAGCCTCCTGAAATTCTAAGCCCCAGGGAGAAGTATTCATGGTCCGGCAGTGTGATGGACGCTGAACACCAGGTCCACCTAGAGGCTCACAAAGCTCTAAGACTCTAAGAAGACCCATATTTAGTAAGGAAACCTCCTTGTCTTGGTCAGTTTCAGGATTTCCCAAACATTCCCCATCCCAATCCCTCCATGAATACAATAACACCCCTATGGAACCCACTCAGGGAACATCTAGAAAAACCTTCCTATTTGAGCTAGATGGCTCAGAGAGGAAATACACCAAAGACACAAAATGTGGACTCAATTCTTTCAGGTTGTTAACAAAATTCTTTTTAAAGTTGAAACTTTGACCTCAAACAATTTGAAACATAGCGTGATCAGCCACTTGTGCAACCTCACAGTTACACCCCTCAGTACCTAAATACTGCATACACACACACACACACACACACACACACACACACACACAGGGACTTTCTCTTCTGTAATCTCCTAACCAAAGACAGCCTGCCCACACCCACGATCTCATGCCTCCTACCATTACACTCTTCAAATGCCCAGTGCTGGATTTCTGACCTCATGTGTTCCCATTTCTCCACTGCTTAACCACCATCTTCTTCCTCCCCAGTTTGGTTTTGGAGAAGTTTGAAATGGGATGAGACTAAAGGGATTTCTGAGCAGATAGTCTCCTGGCTCCTTGGGGTAGGGTCCCTGACTAAAAGTGCCCCAGGATAAGTCACTTCCTTTCCCAATCTAGTCCTCAGTTTCCTCACTGGTCTAAGGAGCGCCTTCTGGTCTCTGATTGTGCATCTGTAAAATGAATTGATGGACGATGATTCCTACCTTTTCTTCCATCTCTGACATTCTCTGATCTCAGAAACCACCTGACTTCACTCTCACAGAGAAGGCAGCTGCAGCCCAGAAAGGCAAAGCAACTTACCTGAGGTCACACAGCCAGTAAATAGCAGAGCAGAGACCAGACCTGCCTTGGCCCTGAGTCCTAACTCATACGTGCACATGTCTGCCCATGTGTGTTGTGTGAGCGTGCAGGCACTTACACACACTTAGTCGCTCAGTCGTGTCTGACTCTTGTGACCCTATAGACTGCAGCCCGCTCCTCTGTCCATGGGATTCTCCAGGCAAGAATACTGGAGAGGGTTGCCATTTCCTTCTCCAGGGGATCTTCCCAACCCAGGGATCGAACCCAGGTCTCCTGTATTGCAATCAGACTCTTTACTGACTGAGCTACCAGGGATGTTGTGTGTGCATGTGAATGCATATATGTGAATATGTGACAAGGTTGTATATTCTGAACTTTCTTCCTGGACCCCAGTATTTCCAAAGGCATGCATGCACCTGAGGGGTGCCGTGCAGCCAGCCCTGNTGTATTGCAATCAGACTCTTTACTGACTGAGCTACCAGGGATGTTGTGTGTGCATGTGAATGCATATATGTGAATATGTGACAAGGTTGTATATTCTGAACTTTCTTCCTGGACCCCAGTATTTCCAAAGGCATGCATGCACCTGAGGGGTGCCGTGCAGCCAGCCCTGGATAAGAGACAGGAGGGGCAGATGTGGGGAGGGAGGAGCTACATGGATGCTATAAACAATCACATCTTCCTCCTCTTCAGCCCCTCCATCGCAGGGCCTCAAGCTCCTCTCCTAGCCAGTTGTGGCTTCTCCAGCCAACTTGACCCCATGGGAGCTGCCTCCTGTTCCTAGTTCAGAAGCACCAGGCAGGTAGACTGTTGATCCTAAGGAGGCTTAAAAGTGGTTTTTTTCCCAGGATTCTCTGGGGTTCCAGCCAGCCAGTGCCCTCCACAGCCTCCAGGTGGAGACAGAGCGATGCTCTAGGGATGAAGTTAAACCTGGTCCGCTCCGCTGCCTCCATCTAAGTTCACAGCTCCCTGGGACCACCGCTTCCTCCAGCTGCTCACACATTCACCTGTTCACTGCAGCTTTGTGTGCTCTGCTGCTGAGTATAAGACTTCCAAGTGGTGACGGTACATGGTACCCAGGGAGGAACCTGACTGGGATACAGACAGCCACCAAATTCTGCCTGACAGGTTGCGTAGTCCAGCACAGCCATCGGCCTTTTGTCACCACCATGGTTTAACCCTCAGTTGATCAGCTGGATTTTTATACCTAGAGACTGCTGTCACACTTGCTGGCTTCTGTCTTCATCCCCCTGCAGCTCCTCCCCTGCCATTCTACTCTGCATTTCTTCATTGTGTATGGTGTGTGTGTGTGTGTGTGTGTGTGTGTGTTTATGTATGTATACACAAATGTTGGGGGAGTGAGAATTGTCACTAGCTAATCTGTTGCAATGGGAAGAGGGAATGTTGAGTATCTTCAAATTCCTAATCTCAAAGTCAGTCTGATCTTTCCAGAAATGTCATTCCAGGTATGGGAAGAAAATTCAGGGGCTCAGATCACATAAGCTCCCCCTTCTCACCCCAAGAGATAGGTTATGCATATGCCCAGGAAATGTTCTTTCCAGGGTTCTTGACACTGGCCCCAACCCCAGTTAGACCCACCACCATCCACACCCAGAGTAAAGAGAAGATCCATCTCAGCCCTGGGGTCTGTGTCCTGAGGCAAAAGGGCTGGAGTGAGTCATCTCCCGTGATGCTCCCTGGAGGTGGAGGAGGCTGGGAATAGGTAGCCCCACTCCAGTCCTGTTGGTTTGGGAGGCAAGTTTCACACTGGGTGGACAGACAGTGTCAATTCACGGAAGAGAGAGAAACTGGAAAGCTGTGCCCCCACGGGCTTCAACCTGGCCACCTCTCAGAATCCCTGTGAAGGTCTTCAGGGATGCAGTGTGCTAAGCAAACCACAGGCTGAGGAAACTGAAACTCCAGGTGGGAAGCCCAAGAGTCTGAGTTAGAAGGAAGCTCCCTGGGTGATTCAGATGTACAAGCAGCGTCCAAAGGCAGTGACATCACCGGACAGCAGGAGCCCCTTGATGTGAGGCAAGAAGAAGCGACGCAGTATCACCAGTGAAACACTCCTGCCAGAATGTCGAACCTGAACCCCATCAGCAACCAATCTGACAAAGTCAGCTGTGGGACATTCTACAACACAACCAGTCTGGACTCTTCAAGAAAGTCAGTACCAGTATCAATGACTCAGTATTTAAGGCACAGAAGATAGGCTGTGTTAGATGAAAAGATACTAGAAAGGCAAAACAACTCAATGCACTGTATAAACCTTGACTAGTGCTCAGATTTAAAACACACGTATAAATCTAAACGACATTTTGAAGGCAATTGGAGAAATTTGAAACTTTGAATATAGAATGTAGGTTAGATGATATGGTAAAATTGTTATTATTTTTTTTTTTTTTGCTATAATGAGGATATTGTGGCTGTGTGGTTCTTTCCTGCTACAAAATACCTGCTAAATATTTGAAAGTGAAATGTTCCAATTTCTACATACAAAAAATATAGAGAACAGGATCTCAGGAAATGTAGTAAGTGTTAAGAACTGTTAAATCTAGTGAAAGAAACATGGGTCTTCATTCTATTATTCTTTCCAGTTTTCTACATTCTACATTTTCTACATTCTATATTTTCTCTACATTTCTCTACATTTTCTACATTTCTACATTCCAATTCTAACATTTCTTTAAATAAAATGTAATTTTTGAATATTGACATTGACTATCTATGAGTGGGGAGATTTTATTTGGTTCTGAGTTTCTTTTCCCATCCTTGGCTTTGTCAACATTTTGGCAATAAAACACAGGACACTTCCATAATTGTTGCTGTGTAATGAGCAGCTGGGACACAGGGCGACGGCAGGCTCGCGCCTGGTGGTCTCTTCCTCTGGGGAAAGCAGGCCTGGAAGGCTGCCTCCACAAAGCGGGCTTCGGTCCTTCGGTCTCCGTCTCATTCCACCAAGAGTATACACCAGGTGCTGGATGTCGGCTGTAGGGGCAGCAGGTAGGGCTTTAGAGGACAAAGTGTGACTCCTCCCGGGGTGACTTGGCAGCCTGCGCACGCCCGCTGACGTTGCCTCTTGTCTGTGCTCAGTGGTGGGCTTCTAAGCAGATGCCTCCGCCCACAGCCTCGGTTCCCCTCCACAGCTGTCCACCTCACCAGCGCTGCCACAGGGACGCTGACTGTAGCTTGTTGCTGCCCACTGCCAGGGGCTGAAGGGTGGAGGGAGAGAGGAGGGAAGGGGGCAGGCAGGCAGGCAGGCAGGGGAGAACTGCCAGAGGCCAAGCATCTTCAGTGAGGCTCAGAAGAAGGGATCCCTTCTCCTCGCGCACGAAAGAGCATCCTTACTGCTTCTGTCTGAAGTTGGTCACTTCCCTTAGAGGCTTAGGGAAGCATTTTGCTTGGAGGAGTCAGGATGTGAACCCAGGCAACCCAACCCACACATCTAAGCACTTCATACATCAAAATGCCTTCTGCAAAGGAATTTTCTAAAGAAATTCCACTTGGACACCAGATCTCTAGTGGTTTAACAATGTCTCTCCCCGGGAGCTGAAGTTTTCTCCCACCCAGCGTCGAGCTGAGTTTTGGCTGCCTGAGCTTCTCCTTTTCTCTCCCAGAGAAGAAAACTGGGGGAATGTTCCACCCTCTTGTGTGAGTGTCTCCACACTCACCCTGGGCTAGAAGTTAGGCCACAGACCAGCCAGTCATAGCAGACACTTCCAGACATACTGCATCCTTCAGCCCCCAAAGCAGTTCTGCAGCTCGGATATCAAGAGCTGGGAGCTCAGTCCTTACAATGAGGGGGAGCGGGGAGGAAGGCGGGGCTTGGTCCTGGGGGGGCAACAGCTTCTCTAGAGAGGCCCTGAGCTAAGCCCGTGTTTAATCTTTAGGAAAGCTTTTTGCAACATGGTGATAATATCCACCAGGGGGCAGCAGATCCTCATGAAAAGAAATTCTTAAACGCAAAGGCATGGGAACCCTCAGGGGCCTTTAGCCAGGATTCTGACAGCCCACGGAGGACTCAGGTAGTTGAGGCAACAGTGGGTCAGAATATAATCAAGCTTTATATTCCGTTAGTGCTTCATGGACAAACTTTCCCATATACAACCTCAGCTGAACTATACTCATATACTCATAAGTGTCTGCCCATAATGGTCCAGAAGCTATGAAGCATCAACATCTCTACATGACAGGTGAGAAAAGGAGGCTCAGAAAGGCGAGGCTTAGGTGACTTGGCCAAGCCAGAGGGCTAGTAGTTTATCAGATTGGGAACCTGGGTCCCAGCCGCCTGGTCCACATTCAGTGGTCTCCCCATGCCTGTTCACAGTCATCGCAGCTGTGACTTCGCCGTGGCTGACCACCTGTGCGTTTCCTCTCAATTTTCACAACAATCTGTGAGGCACGCTCTCTAACTATCCCCACTTTACAGACAAGGAAAGGGAGGTGGAAGAAACTAATTTGCACGAGTAATAGAGAGTGTAGCTAGGATCTGAATGTGGGCTGGTCTGACCCAATATTCCACTAACACGTGCTCCTTCCCTGCTGTGACCTGGGGTCGGCAGCTCTTGTTGAGCTACCCTTGTGGTTAAGTACTGCGCTTGTCACCACTGATGCAGCGTCCAATTTAGGAAAATCTAAGATGTGGATGCCCTTACTGGGTACCACGGAAACCCAGCAAGGTGAGTCTATTAACCCTGTTTTATAGATGAGATAACAGGGCCTAGAGAGGGTCATGAACTTGCCTGAGGCCACAAGACAGCACATGGATCAGGGATTTGCACCCAGGACATTTGCTACATCTGCTGCTTTCTTACACCTCTCAGGACCAAATTTGCAGAGCCAAAATATCAGAAATAGGACATGTTCCAAAACACAAAATTCGATTGTGGTAGACATCTCATTGGATCTCTGGGGTCCTCCATGCTCAGCCCACAACCCAGACTCCTGCCAGGCAAGCCCCTTCTCACTCACAGAAGCTTCTTCCCTTTCCCATCACCAAGGCAGGCTTTTCTCCTGGAATGGCCCAGAAAAATAAAGGCAGACCATTTTGAATACTGAGGACCCTTGATGAACTGCTCTTATTGGGGGTCAAACAAGCTTCCCCATGACCCTCTTCTTTCTGCGTTCTTCCACCACCGAGAGGCACAGAGTAACAGCAGCACTGGCATCAGATGCATGCCAGGGGCACGCGGGTGTCCTCTACTGGGGTTTTACCCAAGCAAGGTCCACCCCGGGGCATCCCTGTTCTTTCAACAGATTCCAGTCGTCAGCTGGCTAGAAAGCTCCCTCAACTTCAGGGCTACCATTTCCCACTCAGTACACTTGGGGAGTCTCAGCTTATGTCCCCTCAGAGCTCTTGGTAGAAAAATATGCCCCCTTCTGTACTGCCCCCTAAAGCAAGCTCACATGCCTGCTGCAAGGGCAGGGGTATAGCATTTGAAAGGAATATTGGATTTGGAAAACTGAGTTCAAAGGTATGGATGTAAAACCCAGTTTTTGCACTCACCAGTGGGAAACAACAAATCCCTTAATTTCTCCAGGCTGGGCATCATCTTCCTTCCCTACCATGGGAATGGCAGTTTTAGAGTTATCATGGCATTAAACAAAGTAGCATATCACAGAAGGCACTTTGCAAACTGTTAGTTGCTATATAAACTTAGCTCTGCTTGCTGCATATCCATGTAAAAAGGGAAAAGGATTTAAAATGTGACTGAAGTGCAAATGTTCAGGAAATCAATCCCGCCTCCAAATAAAGAGCAATGGCCTTAAACAGATAAGGCACTAAAGAGATATATGGAAGCCAAATAATCACACAAAAAGATCCTAAACATTGTTTAGTGAATTGTTCAGTTGACAAGTCCAACTCTTTGCAACACCATGGACTGCAACACGCCAGGCTTCTCTCTCCCTCACATCTCCCAGAGTTTGCCCAAGTTCACGTCCACTGAATCAGTGGCGCCATCCAACCATCTCATCTCCTTAGTCAATCACTTCAGTTCAGTTGCTCAGTCATGTCCAACTCTTTGCGACCCCATAAATCGCAGCACACCAGGCCTCCCTGTCCATCACCAACTCCCAGAGTTCACTCAGGCTCACATCCATCGAGTCAGTGATGCCATCCAGCCATCTCATCCTCTGTCGTCCCCTTCTCCTCCTGCCCCCAATCCCTCCCAGCATCAGANAAGGCCCACTTGACTTCACATTCCAGGATGGCTGGCTCTAGGTGAGTGATCACACCATTGTGATTATCTTGGTCGTAAAGATCTTTTTTGTATAGTTCTTCTGTGTATTCTTGCCACCTCTCCTTAGTCAATAGGTAAACACAAATTAAAGCCACAATTAATATACTACTACACACTTATTAAAATTAAAGTTTTAAAAGAATCTAGTGAGAATGCAAAATGGTACAGTCACTTTGAAAAACAGCTTGGCAGTTTCTTAAAGTTATATGTGCACTTTTCATATAAACCAGCAATCCATATACTTAGTATTTAATCAAGAGAAAGAAAAAAGAAAAAAAAACTATGTCTGCAGAGGTTTACTCAGAATAACCCAAACTGGAAACAACTTTAATGAGTGAACAGATCATTAAGCTGTGTTTCATCATACAACTGGATACCACTCAGCAATGAGCAGAAACACACTACAGCGTGATGAATCAACAGGGCATCATGCTAGCAAAAGAAGTAAGACCTAAAAGNAGAAAAAAAAACTATGTCTGCAGAGGTTTACTCAGAATAACCCAAACTGGAAACAACTTTAATGAGTGAACAGATCATTAAGCTGTGTTTCATCATACAACTGGATACCACTCAGCAATGAGCAGAAACACACTACAGCGTGATGAATCAACAGGGCATCATGCTAGCAAAAGAAGTAAGACCTAAAAGGATATATATTCTGCTAGTCCATTTGTACGGCATCCTGCAAAAGGTTAAAAAAAAAAAAAAAAGTGTAGTGACTCAGAACAGACTAGCAATTAAGTGAAGTAAGCCGAAAACAAATATCACACAAATTGCTTATATGTGGAAGTTTTTTAATGATACAAATGAATTCATATACAAAACAGAAGTAGACCCACCGACATAGAAAACAAATTTATGGTTTCTAAAGGGGTAAATGAGGGGAGAGATACACCGAGAGTTTGGGATTAACACATGCACACTACTATATATAGGCTTCCCGGGTGGCTCAGCGGTAGAGAAGCTGCCTGCCAATCCAGGAGACACGGGTTTGATCCCTGGGTCAGGAAGATCCTCTGGAGAAGGAAATGGCAATCCCTCCAGTATTCTTGTCTGGAAAAGCCCATGGACAGAGAAGCCTGGCAGATGACAGTTCATGGAGTCACAAGAATCAGACATGATTTCACGATTGAAACAACAACTACTGTATATAAAATAGATAACCAACAAGAACCCAACAGTATTTTGTAATAACCTAGAAAAGAATCTAAAAAAGAAGATATATGTATAAGTGAATCACTTTGCTGCCTACCTGAAACTAACACAACATTGTAAATCAACTATACGTCAATTTTAAAAATGTAAAAAGAAACAAATCATATGTTTTAATAAAAACGATTAAATAAACGTGGTCCCCATTTAAAAAAAAAAAAAAAAAGGAACAAGCTAGTAGTTGCCAGGGGTGGAAAGGTTAGTGAAAGTGCTGTGTATAAAAGGGCAAAGAAAGGGTATGGTCGGGCATAGTGGTGAGTTGGTTCTCTATTTTGATTGTGGTATTAAGTGACTTTAAACACTTTCCACAAAACTCTTAAAACTGGACACCCAAAGTAACTAAGTTTACCATATATAATTTTAAATAACATTTTATAGCTTTAAAAGATTACATAAATAACTTAGTGTTTAACAGACAGAAATTTTTGTCCTTCCTTATTCTGCTGGAACTTGTATTCCCATTACTTCCACACAGAATTTTACTATAATGCAATATTGTTATGGTTGAAAGTCTTACTCATCAATATATCATATTCCTCACAACAAATATACAATTTAAATTTAATTTAAAAAACAATTTCTTAGGACTTTAAGGCTAAGTGTTAAAGATATTTCTCAAATGAGTTGTCACTAGGTTGTAATTTAGTACACAAATGATTCAAACATTAATACATTACATAAAAAGTAAATTTTCATTAGAAATGTGTTTCTTAAGAACTAGGTTTAGTTTTCCATACATCCATTGCCACAAAAAATGGAATTTAAGAATCAATTCTGTTCTCTTTTGCATTTTCATACAAGTAAGGCCTGGGAAACTTGCCCACATTATGGGGTGGCTAGAACCAGAAGGAGTTTTGCTATTAGACTGTCACTTCTTTGAACGACTCCTGAGTTATATGCCAAGCATCACAGCAATATTCTCCCAGACTCATTTTTCATGATCAGCAGGTGTCAAATCAAATAACTTCTTCTTAAATACAGCTGAAAGTAAAGAATTAGAACCAGCTATCTTGCAACAGTCATTTGCTTTTTCATTTTTTGAAAAGTATAGAAAAAATGTTTTCCCAAGACTTATCAAATGCTAGCAGGTATAGCTTTTATTCATTCACTTAGCACTGCCTTGCTTAAGTCAATATGCTAAAAAAGGTCTAGGAAAATAGAAATAGTGGTCATCTTAAAACATTTTTACCAAGTTAATAATTGCTAATGACACAATTTCAAGTCATTATGTTCCTTTTATGTTTGAGCCAAAGCTTTGGACCCATATATTGAGTTCAACTGATTTATGCTAAGTAACCGTCAAATAAATGTGCTATTTCTGTTTTCTTAATTTGTAGTAAAGCAGAGTAATGTATAGCAAAATTTATGTTTTTTATGATATAACATGTATGATCAAAACTAATAGTATTCCTTCAATATGTGTGTGTGTGTTATCAAACTCTGGTGTTCAGTTTTTGGGAAAAAAATTAACTTCACAGTTAAAATTCAGAAATAATTTATTATACCTTGTTGTCAAATTTTTCCTGTCCATTTAATGACAGTGAAAGGTATACACTGCTCAAAAATAAAACTAACCAGTTTAGCAGCTAACATATAACTTGGTATTTTCGATAATAGTAACAGAAAATATTAAATATTTAATAAGATGAAGCAAGCAATAAGTATATTCAGTGGGTGATTTGATAATATAGATTTTAAGTACTCTATTGACTAACTTATAATAATATGAAATAAATCACACAAGTTTTACCCACATATTTGTTTCAAATATATATATATAATTTGGTAATGCCAGAAATGACTAGAAGAATCAGCGTCAATAATTGCTTCCACTGGTTAAATGTAGACCATTTTCTCACGAGGCATAGAGTGAGTATGAAAATAAGTGAAAGGAACTGCTTTAGTTAACTCTTTGAAAATAGCCATTTTTTAGCATTTAGTATATGTTTCATGCTGTTGGCTTCTCTTCTAGAAACCTCCTTCAAAAGGGACTCATTCTTTATATGTGTAACTGAATCACTTTTATGTACCTCTGAAACTAACCCAACATTGTAAATCAACTGTACTCTAAAATAAAATTTAGATTTAAAAAAATAAAATAAAAATTTTTGAAAATGGAATTTATTCTTTGACAATTATCTGGGATTGGAAGAAGCATGAGCGATCATTAAACGAATTTTACCCTCACTCCAGCTTGCCCACTCTGCAACATATTAGAATTGAAACAACAAAATGGGTCAAAATACCCTCTTCTAACACTACGATTTACCTTCAAGAGAAATGTGTCTAAGATACAAAACCAGAACGCAGGTTTATGGGTTTTAATTAATCATTCAGGGAGGTCCCTGGAATTGTTTCGAATAATCCCTTTATTCGGTGCCTTTGAGGGTACATCTAGGGCATAAGCACATCAGTGGGGAGATTCTGAAAGG
>SJYA01001609.1:444951-506393 GCA_006410615.1 Neotragus moschatus
CTTATACACATCTTAAAATATAATTTTTTATATTTTGGCCACACTCTTGGCATGCAGAGTCTTAGTTCCCCAGTCAGGGTCAGTTTTCTGCCTTGGAAACATGCAGTCTTAACCACGAGGCTGGCAGGGAAGTCCCTCTAAAATATAATTTAGATAACTGATGACCAAAACTAATTTAAGTATCTTCTCATTCTCAGTTGGAAAGAGAAAGGATACAAATTGTCCTGAACCATACATATCCAAGTGGGAAGACCTTGTAATGTGAGATGTAACTTTAAACATGCTTCCATTCCTAGGAACACTTTATGTATTCTAATTGATATCTTTACTTTGGGATATATAAGTCATCCTGACTTTTCACAATTAGACCGAACACACTTAGGTTATGTTCACACTCCCACAAAAGAAACTCTCCATGTGGAAGTTGAGTAGAGGATTAGTGGAAAGAGATTCCCTCCCCATGCCATCAAAGCTCTTGGAAAGTCCTCCAATAACCCGTTTGAAGACTCTAAGATACTGCTCAGAGAACACATCCAGTGTCCATTAAAAGTGGTTCTGAAACAAAGAGAAGCCAGCTGCTCATCCTCACAATGCCTTCCACACTCGTATCTCCTATTCAGTCTGTCCCTAAAGGTCTGTCCCTGCTCTCAACATACCTGGGATTCCCATCCTGCCCAGGTAGAGAAGTCTCCTTACAAGCTGCTGGTGGCCCACCCCAACAACCCGCCCATAGCCCCACACCTTTAAGACTCAGTTTAGACCCCACTCATCTAGCCTTCCTTACTACGTGGAACTGTACCCTGCTCTACCCTACATATACATTTACTATAATATTTGTAATATTTTATTGATTTTGTTTACACATCTGTTCACCATTTTGAAGTTCATGTTTTATCCCTTTATGTATCTTTAGTTCCTAAAATATGAAAGTGGAATAAACATCAATTGAATGAGTGAACTTGAGACTCACTCACTGTGTCTCTGTTCATGACAGCCTCTTGTTTCAGCCCTACCCAGCCTTAGCCTGACCCAGGTCTGACATTTGTTGTTATTCAATCGCTTAGTCATGTCCAATTCTCTGCAACCCCATGGACTGCAGCACACCAGGCTTCCCCGTCTTTCACCATCTCCCAGAGCTTGCTCAAACTCATGTCCATTGAGTCACTGATGCCATCCAACCATCTCATCCTCTGTTGTCCCCTTCTCCTTCATCCCTCAGTCTATCAGGTCTGACATACGTAACCAAAATTTGGCCATAACAAAGCTCTTTAAAGCCTGTCAGGACATTGTTTGCTAGCCAAGCCCCTGAGAGCTATTCTCAATCCTGACTACATGTTAGAATCACTTGCTGCTGCTGCTGCTGCTGCTAAGTCGCTTCAGTCGTGTCCGACTCTGTGTGACCCCATAGACAGCAGCCCACAGACTTCCCTACCCCTGGGATTCTCCAGGCAAGAACACTGGAGTGGGTTGCCATTTCCTTCTCCAATGCATGAAAGTGAAAAGTGAAAGTGAAGTCGCTCAGTCGTGCCCAACTCTTAGCGACCCCATGGACTGCAGCCTATCAGCCTCCTCTGTCCATGGATTGCCCAGGCAAGAGTACTGGAGTGGGGTGCCATTGCCTTCTCTGTAGAATCACTTAGGTTGATTTTTTTTTTTTTTAATGCTGATGCTGGGGAGGGAGGTGGGAGGGATGTTCAAGATGGGGAACACATGTACACCTGTGGCGGATTCATATCAATGTATGGCAAAACCACTACAATATTGTAAAGTAATTAGCTGTCAATTAAAATAAATAAATTTATATTAAAAAATAAAATAAATGCTGATGATGCCCAGGCCTCCACCTAGACTACTAAATGAGAAGCTCTCTTGAGAGTGGGGCCTAGGCCTCAGCATTTTTAAAGCTACCCAGATGATTCTACTGGGCAGCTGAGATTGAGAACTGCTCTCCTGTGACCTGCATATCTGCAGCCCAAGGGGCACTGGACTTACACTACCTTCAGATGTGGAAGAATTCTCAGTTCAACCCTAGATTCTTTTCTTAATCTTCCCTCCAGGTGTGAGCTCCCAAAACTTTTTCTCCAAGCTCCATGAACATCCACCTGGAAGTGAGCCCAGCACTCAAGCCCACCCAAGATACCATATGTCTAAACATTCAAAAGATATAAATCAAGCTAAAAACTGTTAAATACTGTCTGTCCTTTCCTCCTTCCTTGACAAATATAACTTTCATAACATCAAAACTGAAAAATGTGTGCAAAGCTATGGTTTGTGCCAAGCTAAAAGTTGGCAAAATATCAAAGATAATGCACATGTCTGTTTGCATGCCTTGATGAGCTGACAATGTTTAGGTGGGTAATATAAAAAAGATACACTATAAATAACTATTATAAGTTTATTCCATAAAATCTCTATGTTTTGTCCTTTATTTAAGCAAATCTCTAATTGTGTTGCTATAATCAAATGTTCTATAGTCATAACAAATTTGGCAACTGTAATTTGGAGAAACACTCTGCTAAGGATTTGCAAATAAATCTCTTTGATGGGAAATGAATCATGAATTTTACAGACCAAGCTCAAACAACAGTAATGTGGTCAAATATGATAAATTAGTGTTGTCACTGGAAATACTAAATATTTTTATTTCATTAAACAAATTGCTATCACTAATATAGTCATTTTAGGTTTCTCTTAAACAGTATCTAGAAAATAGGATTTCATAGGCTCTACTCTTTTTAATTTTTCTGACTTGGGTTATTATAAAGAAAACTGAAAATAGCAATATGTTGGTTTAATTGTTCAAATACCGCTCTGATCAAGATAATACCTTAAATTACAGTGGCTGGAAAATAGCCTATGGAAACAAGTTTCCAGATTGTAGTTTATACGAATCTTCTCCTTCATACAGATGTTTTTGTTTTCACTGTTTGAATTCACTTATATTTTACTGGAATCATGCTTCTGTTTTGCAATGGGGATTCTAATGAAACATTGTTAAAGCGACTAGATTTAATTTAGACAAGATATGAACTACATTAGTAGAATTAAGCAGAACAATATAAGATCCTCAGACAAAGAGGAAATCTTGGTCTTCAGCGAGGAAGTTAAATTAATGTTGAATTTTCACCATTAAGTTATTTGTTATGAACTTTCATTTGCTGTAAATAGTGTTATCAAAGATTTACAGAAACAAAAACACCATTTAAAGTTTGGTTATTCCACTTTTAAAGGAATTCTAAAGAACCATTTAAAAGTTTAAAGAGAAACGTTTTTCCCCAAAAAAGCTGCATGAAAAAATATAAAATAAAATGAAAAGACAACCTACAGAAAATGGGAGAAAATATTTGCAAATGATGCAACTGACAATGGCTTAATTTCCAAAATATTCAAACAGTTCATACAACTCAACAACAACCAAAAATAAACAAATAAACAATCTAATCCAAAAAAAAAGAAAAAAGTAGAAGACCTAAATAGACATTTCTCTGAAGAAGACATACAGATGGCCAATAGGCACATGAAAAATATGCTCAACATTGCTTATTATAAGAGAAATGCAAATCAAAACCTCAATGAAGGACCACCTCACACCAATCAGAATGGCCGTCATTTAAAAGTCCACAAATAAATGATGGAGAGAGTGTGCAGAAGAGGGAACTCTGCTATACTGTTGGTGGGAATGTAAATTGATGCAGTCACTGTGGAAAATAACATTGAGGTTCCTTAAAAAACTAAAAATAGTTTCCATATGATTTAGCAATTCTATTCCTGAGTATATATCCAGGGAAACTATAATGTGAAAAGACACGTGTACCCTAATGTTTATAGCAGCACTATTTACAATAGCCAAGACATGGAAGCAACCTGAATGTCTGCACACAGATGAATGGATAAAGAAGGTGTGGTGTATACATACACAGTGGAACACTACTCAGCCATAAAAAAGAATGAAATAATCACAGCAACGTGGATGAACCTAGAGATTATTTTACTAAGTGAAATAAGTCAGAAAAAAAAAAAAAAAACAGATACCATATATCACTTACACCTGGAATCCAAAATAGGACACAAATGAATTTATTTACAAAACAGTAACACAGTCACCAAGAACAAATGTGTGGTTATTATATGGAAAGGGGGTGGGAGAAAAGATACATTAGAAGTTTGGGATTAGCGGATAAAAACTACTATATATAAAATAGATAAGTAAGATTCTTTTTTAATCTCTTTCACGTTTGATCATTCTAGTAGAAAAAATTTAAATCATTTATATAAAACCCAAACAACTTTCCACTGTTTTTGTAAAAACTTTGCTGTTACCACAAAAAGCAACACTTTTGTTTGGCTAACTATTGACACACAAATATTTTTCTTTTAAAAATATCATATCAATGTTCTGCATTGGTGTTTTCTTATCTTTGTTAAATACTATTAATTGTTTGCTGCTTAGTCACCATTTTTTCCCCTAGAACAATTGCTTGTGTGATTTTTTTGTGTGTGAACAAGTGATTTTCCTCTCAGGCTATAAATACATCCTTTACCCAAAGCTAATTTTCAAGATTGATTGTAATTTGTACAGAATGAACAAAATATGATCTTAGAACTTAAGACATAAAAGCCAGTTTCTACAATTTCTTTCTTCATATGAAAGAATGTTGGTATAAAATGAAATATTAAATTATCTTGCCATGTTCAGCCAAACAAAATTTACAGCCATTCATTTGAATGGGACTGTGCTTTGAGGAAATAGTCTCCTGTGGTGCAGAAGACCTGATAGGCTATTTTCCAGAACCAGCCTCCCACAAGGGCAGTAAAGCCCCCAAGATTTCCCTTCATCATTCTCTTCCCATTGGGCTAATTCCATCAGTGTCTCCTAGGCAGACACAGTTGCATCTAAGACTTCTGAGCTATAAATCTGATATGAATAATTCTCTTTTCTTCAATAATTCCCTTTTACATTCCCATTGTTTCGATCACTGATTAAATCCTCATTAGATAAATAATTTGTAAGATTTTGTATAAAAACTATATAGGATGGTCCAACAAAGGCCTGTTCACTTTTGTTGTTTCTGTAGTTTTTAAGGATGTAAGCAGATCATCTCTTTGGCAATTTTCTGTTTCTTTTCAGTTTCCAAGTCTTACTCTCTCATTTTATATTTTTATCACAATCTTGACTGGTATTCATTCTATTCATTCTCATTGGTAAGAAGAGTAATATCAAATGTGATTCTATTCAAATTTGCCTCATTTGAGTAAATCTCATCAAAAAATGTAAAGAAATAAAAAAGTAAAATTATATTCAGCTATACTTTAAATTTATTTTAATAATATTTCAATATTGATAATGGCCATTAAAAATAATGCAAAAATACAAATTATAATTTATGAATATAAGGTTTTAAATAATGATGACATTTTTATTTGATTTTCTGAGAATTTGATTATATTTAGCCTTTTTACAAAAAGAAAGCATTCTTTAAAGTTCAGTAAAGGATTATAATTCCAGCATTCAAAGTCTATCTGATTGATGCTCATGTAAAGAGTAAGACTTATGCCTCATATGTGCTATATCTAGATATACATATAGACAAAACTAAGAGTNACTTACACCTGGAATCCAAAATAGGACACAAATGAATTTATTTACAAAACAGTAACACAGTCACCAAGAACAAATGTGTGGTTATTATATGGAAAGGGGGTGGGAGAAAAGATACATTAGAAGTTTGGGATTAGCGGATAAAAACTACTATATATAAAATAGATAAGTAAGATTCTTTTTTAATCTCTTTCACGTTTGATCATTCTAGTAGAAAAAATTTAAATCATTTATATAAAACCCAAACAACTTTCCACTGTTTTTGTAAAAACTTTGCTGTTACCACAAAAAGCAACACTTTTGTTTGGCTAACTATTGACACACAAATATTTTTCTTTTAAAAATATCATATCAATGTTCTGCATTGGTGTTTTCTTATCTTTGTTAAATACTATTAATTGTTTGCTGCTTAGTCACCATTTTTTCCCCTAGAACAATTGCTTGTGTGATTTTTTTGTGTGTGAACAAGTGATTTTCCTCTCAGGCTATAAATACATCCTTTACCCAAAGCTAATTTTCAAGATTGATTGTAATTTGTACAGAATGAACAAAATATGATCTTAGAACTTAAGACATAAAAGCCAGTTTCTACAATTTCTTTCTTCATATGAAAGAATGTTGGTATAAAATGAAATATTAAATTATCTTGCCATGTTCAGCCAAACAAAATTTACAGCCATTCATTTGAATGGGACTGTGCTTTGAGGAAATAGTCTCCTGTGGTGCAGAAGACCTGATAGGCTATTTTCCAGAACCAGCCTCCCACAAGGGCAGTAAAGCCCCCAAGATTTCCCTTCATCATTCTCTTCCCATTGGGCTAATTCCATCAGTGTCTCCTAGGCAGACACAGTTGCATCTAAGACTTCTGAGCTATAAATCTGATATGAATAATTCTCTTTTCTTCAATAATTCCCTTTTACATTCCCATTGTTTCGATCACTGATTAAATCCTCATTAGATAAATAATTTGTAAGATTTTGTATAAAAACTATATAGGATGGTCCAACAAAGGCCTGTTCACTTTTGTTGTTTCTGTAGTTTTTAAGGATGTAAGCAGATCATCTCTTTGGCAATTTTCTGTTTCTTTTCAGTTTCCAAGTCTTACTCTCTCATTTTATATTTTTATCACAATCTTGACTGGTATTCATTCTATTCATTCTCATTGGTAAGAAGAGTAATATCAAATGTGATTCTATTCAAATTTGCCTCATTTGAGTAAATCTCATCAAAAAATGTAAAGAAATAAAAAAGTAAAATTATATTCAGCTATACTTTAAATTTATTTTAATAATATTTCAATATTGATAATGGCCATTAAAAATAATGCAAAAATACAAATTATAATTTATGAATATAAGGTTTTAAATAATGATGACATTTTTATTTGATTTTCTGAGAATTTGATTATATTTAGCCTTTTTACAAAAAGAAAGCATTCTTTAAAGTTCAGTAAAGGATTATAATTCCAGCATTCAAAGTCTATCTGATTGATGCTCATGTAAAGAGTAAGACTTATGCCTCATATGTGCTATATCTAGATATACATATAGACAAAACTAAGAGTAATATCGGAGAAGGCAATGGCACCCCACTCCAGTACTCTTGCCTGGAAAATCCCATGGACAGAGGAGCCTGGTGGGCTGCAGTCCATGAGGTCACTGAGAGTTGGACACGACTGAGCGACTTCACTTTCACTTTTCACTTTCATGCATTGGAGAAGGAAATGGCACCCCACTCCAGTGTTCTCGCCTGGAGAATCCCAGGGACGGCAGAGCCTGGTGAGCTGCCCTCTATGGGATCGCACAGAGTCGGACACGACTGAAGTGACTTAGCAGCAAGAGTAATACGATTTGTTTAGGTTGCAAATGTTCCTCAGTCACTGAATACTTGCCATGGTTGCAAATATTAATATCAGGCTAATTCCTGAATATCTCTAGCACCAGAAACTGAAAATTAAAGAGAAGCAAGAAAATAGGTACCTAGTACTTCTGGGAAACGCTACTTTATGAAATAGCATTTATGCTATCTGAGATGAATGTTTTCACAAGTTTATTTTTTCCCCACCAAAGGGCTTCTGCCACCAAAATCTTGCCTGCACTTGGAAGCAGTGTTCTTTTCTGATACTGGTGGTAGCACAGCCCCCAAACCCTCCTATGAAAACACACCCGCCTTCCATTTGGAGGACACAGAGTGAAGGACAAACGGAGAGGCATTTGCTGCAGCCTGAAAGGTGCTGCAGAGCAAAGTCTGGAGTTGCAGCTCACACTGTGCCAAAGTGCAGAACTCCACCTGAGTGAGGCTTTCTGTGCGGGGCCCTCCTTCCTGGGCCCAGCAGTCTTGAGTTCCAACCAAGCCCCTGTCCTCACCTTCCCCAGGAGAAGCACTTTCTTACCTTGCTCCAGAGAGCCCTGGCTTCATCCCTCCTCACCCTAACACAGCCTTCTTCAAGACACTCTTTCTGAGAGTCTGTGGATCCACCAGAAAACCCATCCTATCCCCAGCCAGACTCTCTGCCCCGCTTTGCCTTGAGAACATTCACTCTTCAGTATCACTCAAGATACTATCATTTCACCAAGGTTCTGCATTTCCACCTAATGGCATCAGCCCAGGGAATACATGCAGACTGACAAACAGACAGGCTAACAATGTGAGGACTCAACAAACCAACGTTCTGGTTTTGTTTGTTTTAACGTTTGGAAGCAGTATGGCGAGAGGTTAATCGCTGGAACCCCATAGTCCTGCCTCCTGGATGGGCCTTCCAGCTCTGACACTTAAATGCTGTAGGACCTGAAATCAGGTTACTTATCCTTTCTGAAGCTTAATTTTCCCCTCTGTAGTATGGGAATAATATTACCCACCTCACAGCATTGTTGTTGGCCGTTTATGAAATGACATATGGAAAATACCTAGTACACAGTAAGCACTGCAGTTATTCTTTTCATTATTTGTTGAACATTTGGTTACATGTTTATTTTACATTAATATAAAACATTATGCCTCTTTCTTGAAGATTAAGACAAAATATATATCATAGGTAATGCTCCAAACCAAAAAATTGAGTGTGTGGTGGTGGCTGAATATTAAAGCATTTTTAACCTGAAATAATAAAGTTAATCATTTGTAACTAGCAAACATATTGGGCCAACTCGTCTCAGAATTATAACAGCTGTAAGTCAGCATGAAGCAACTATCACTGCCTAGGCTCAGGGTTTAAAGTGACAGGCAGGACTTCCCTGGTGGCTCAGGGGTAAAAAGTCCACCTGCCAATGCAGGAGACATGAATTCCATTCCTGGTCCAAGAAGATCCCACATGCTGTGGAACAACTAAACCTGGGCACCACAGTTATTGAGCTTGCCCCCTAGAGCCTGGGAACCGCAACTACTGAGCCCACACACCCTGGAGCCGGAGCTCAGCGAGAAGAGAAGCCACCACTGTGAGAAGCCTGTGCACTGCACCGAAGCGTGGCCCCCAGCTCACCACAGCTAGAGGAAAGCCTGACCCAGCACAGCCCAAAAAAGCGTGGGACAGAACTCCCAGACAACTTTCCTTTAAAAAATGAAATTAAATAAGTGCCAGGCAAAGAAAACATTACATTTGCCTATGTAGGAACCTGAGTGTGAAATTGTGATTTATAACAAGAAATAAATCTCTGGTCTTAGTCCCAGTTCCTGGTACAGAGCTCCTAAAACTCGGAATTTCCTAAGTGATAAGAGCAATAAAGGGGCTTCAATACTCATAAGAAACCCCATTCAACCACACCAGAGTTTCTGTTAATGAGGTGACTTTTCAAAAGCACCTGAGGTTGGTACTAGTTGTCATGGGAACCAACCTTGGGATTTGAGGATTTGACCTTTCAGTTCTACTACCCTGACCTCTGGGGAAGGAAGGAGGGGCTGGAGATTGAGTTTAATCACCAGTAGTTAATGGTTTAATCAATTGTGCCTCCTAATGAAAGCTCCATAAATACCCAAAGACAGGGTTCAGAGAGCTTCTGGGCAGGTGAACAGGTGGAGATTCAAGGACAGTGCCATGCTCAAGGGGCTTCTCAGGTGATACTAGTGGTAAAGAACACGCCTGCCCATGCAAGAGACATAAAAGACTCAGCTTCAATCCCTGCATCAGGAAACTCCCCTGGAGGAGGGCATGGCAGCCCACCCCAAGTATTCTTGCCTGGAGAATCCCATGGACAGAGGATCCCGGCAGGCTTCTAGGGGACATGGAAGCTCTGTGTCCCTTGCCCTACACCTGCTCTACACATCTCTTCCATCCGGCTGTTCCTGAGTTATGTCATTTTATAATCAATCAATAATCTAGTAAGTAAAATGTTTCTCTGAGTTCTGTGAGCTGTACTGACTAATTAATCAAATCCAAGGAGAGGGTTGGTGGGACCTGCGATCTATAGCTGGTAGTTCAGAAGCACAGGTGACAACCTAGACTTTCAATTAGCATCTGAAGGGGGTTGGGATGCAGTCTTGTAGAACTAAGCCCTTAACCTGTGGGTAGTGTAGACAAGTAGATAGTGTCAGAAATGACTTGAATTGTAGGACACACCACACACTGGAATTGGGAGAACTATACTGAGTTAAGGGGCACTATTTCTGATATGGTCCACCAATGTCTAGATGCCCCTAAAGACTGATACTCAAGATATCCAAGACCTTATTATGCTCCAATACATGGCTCCTCTCAGCCCCTGCCCTCTGAAGTCACTGCTCTTGACCTGGTAGGCAAGGGACATGGATCACCTTAGCAAGCTCCAATAGCCTATGCCCTTCTGGAACCAATCACTAAACCTCCACCCAAAGAAAGGCAATGCCAAAGAATGCTCAAACTACTGCACAATTCACTCATCTCACACACTAGTAAAGTAGTGCTCAAAGTTCTCCAAGCCAGGCTTCAGCAATATGTGAACTGTGAACTTTCAGATGTTCAAGCTGGATTTAGAAAAGGCAGAGGAACCAGAGATCAAATTGCCAACATTCGCTGGATCATCAAAAAAGCAAGAGAGTTCCAGAAAAACATCTATTTCTGCTTTCTTGACTATGCCAANATATATCTATAACAGATTCACCTTGCTATACACCTGAAACTAACACAGCATTATAAATTATATCCCAATTTAAAAAAATCTTGAAAGCAAATCAAATTCATTTTAAAATTTGTTTGATTTCCTTTCATTTTATTGAGATATAATTGACATGGAATATTAGTTTCAGTTGTACTACCTAATGATCGATATTTATATATAGTGTAAAATGCTCATGACAATAAGTATTTGGCACCGTATAGTTATAAAATGTTTCTTGTGATGAGAATTTTTATGATTTATTGTCTTAGGAAATTTCAGACATGCAGTATGTATTATTAACTACAGTCACCATGCCATACATGACATCCCCGTGACTTATTTATTTTAAAACTTTTTATTTATTTTGTACCTTTGGACCTTCTTCATCCATTTCACCCACCCGGCTCCTGCCTCAAATCCATTTTTGAAACAAAGGAGCTGCTACTCTGCCCCAGCCTTGAGATCCTTTGCCAAACAAATGCAGGCTCTTTAATGTCTCTGATCAGTATCTGCTCACCTTTAGACAACCTTCTCACAGGATCCTTGCACTGGTCTCGCACAAATACTTGAGAACAGGTGGGAAAAACGAGAAGGTGCTGCCCAGAGCAGTGGGACTCTACCCTCACAGCTTGCCCTTCATACAGCAGGACAGAAAAGGCATTCACTTTCCTCCTCCATGTCATGATACCAACCGAAATTACCTTTAAATGAGGAAGAAAGTCATTATTTAATCAATAGGATTGCGTCAATTGAGGGAAATTTGTCTCCAGTGTAAACAAGCGGAACGTCTTTGCGCTCTGTGAAAACAAGGTTAAATTACTTGCAGATCCTGCGATGGAGAGAGATGTAGGAAGTGAACCTGAAGCCTGACACATTCAAGGTCTGGGAACCGAAAATAATAGGGATTGTTCCGATTTTTCCAGCAGAATCGAGCACAGAGAATGGCACGCCTTTTTGTAGAATCAAGGATGCCTGTGCCCTGCAAAAGGCAGGCAGCTGATCCCTGTGGAGCTGGCCACTATCATGGACCTGCAAGGGGCTAGTGTTGGGCAGAGGGTGGCTTCTAAAGGAGGAGTAATCAAGTTTCAGAAGCCCAGCGCTTCCTGTTCACAGCCCTTCCTCTGCTCCATCAATTCCACCCAGCAGATCTTTTGTAAGATGACAGTAAGTTATTACAACTGTAACTGATGTGGACTGAGTGTCCACTCCATGTCAAGCATGCTGAGTACTGTTTAACATTCACAGTAGCCTTAGAAGGTAGCCACTGTGGTCATGCCCCTTTCACAGATGAGGATGTGGGCAGTGACAGCTGGAGAATGGTGGGGCAGTTCTGCCTGGCTCTGAAGCCCATCAACTTAATTGCCCAGTCTCAGGACCCCAGGTGCTCATCCTGGTCCCCGCCCAGGGGTCAATACCAGCCAGACATGCCCTTTGGACATCCCCACAGCCACAAGGGGAAAAGGACAGAGTATCTTCTCTTGTTTAGGGAAGGGCTTGGCTGGTCCCAGGAATCCCCGGCAGGGCAACCTTCGTGCCGGCTTCTCTCCATTCCTTCTCTCTCCAGGTTGATTCCTTCAGCCGCCCGAGGAGCTTCACAGTTCTGAATGTGATTTCTGTCGAGGCTAAAGGCAGTTGGTGGGGTCTAAGTCCTGACAGAACCCCTTGGTGGGAGTGTGACCTCCTTTTTCTTTTCTACTCTGGGAACTGTGCTAGCAGGCAAATGAGTCACTGACCCTCTCCCTTTAGAACACAGGGAACTAGAACCAAAGACATCTTAGTTCTGGACTTCTTGAAAGCCAGATTCCATCAGTTTTATCTGGTCCATCAGTACATTCTGGCTAATATCCATTTCCTGCTCTCTCCTCCTCCCATCCCCCACCCAGCCCTCAGCTCCAATTCTGAAGTGTCTAAATGTGTCATTCATAATGGACCTTCCTTCCATGACTATCTCTCTTCCATATTTACCGGGAAAATACAATCTCCACACTGAGTCCCTGGGTCACCCTAGCAGGGACCTGACGTGGCCAAGACCCAGGGGCCCTTGGCCTCGTCGAGGAGAGGCTGTGACGGTCTGGCCGGGTTGCCTGATGCCACAGCCTGGCCCACAAAGCAATAGGCTGACCTGCTGAGAAGTTTCACATTTAAAGAAAGAAAAGTGAAATGAAACCAATTTGACCTGGGAAGAAACAGAAGACTTCTCAAGTTGCCAAAGTGACAAATGAGACAGGGAGGCAGGGCAAATGTGAATTCTGGGGGGGGCGAGGGTGGGGGGCAGTCCGGCAGAAGGAGCCCGGATGGACTAGGACAGGCTGGGGGTGATGGGAGGACCGGAGACAGGACGATTTATCCCAGCTGGGTGGGGAGAGCGGGCAGAATGCTCCGCAGAGCTAGACACAGTCCACCCTTTGTGCCCGTATTTATCTAACTCGTCAATTTTATAGCCACATTACCTTCCGAGTGGGCAGGAAAGCAGATATTGGGGCCGTCAGGGGGCCCGGCTGTGGTTTGCACAGCGTAATGACAGATGCCAAAAACAAAGAGGAGGGGAGAGGGCACTTCAGAGACCACAAAAGAGCCTTTATAATTACGGGGCGGCCTCCCTCGGGAGCCCGCCCGCCTCCCCCTCCTGCGGAGGTGCCCGCTGGCTTCAGGGGTGCTGCCTGCCCGCCTGCGCCGGGCAGCTGCCTAGCACGCGTCTATTAATAACCGTGCATAGACTTGGGACCTCTTACGTCGCCGCCTTGCTTCTCCAGGCTAAATAGCGGCAGTCCCTTTAACCTTTCTTCATGGACCTGATTTTCCATCCCTTTAATCATCCCTGTCACTTTCTGCTGGATGGGCTCCACTCTCACCACATCCCTCCCCCAGGGTGGAGACTCCGAGCCAACTGGAAGAATGGGCCCCACGACCTAAAAAGCAGCTCCTTTCCGCCGCCCTCCCTCCTCGCAGGCTTGCCCTGCAGCCCCTGGTCCTGGGAAACCCGCAGTCAGGGCAGCGCCCAGGCACAGCTACTGTCATTCATGACCCAGTTGGAGCTCTTCCCTTCTCTCACTTGGATGATCCCCATGATCAAAAAGTCACTAAAATCCAGGCATCTCCTCTGAGCTGGTTCTCGTCGTTTCCTCGTCCCATGCCCTCCTATTTCAGTGCCCCACCCCCACCTGGGCCTGAGCTCCCCAGTCTAGGGGACCATGAGAACAGGCCTCCAGCCAGCTTTCCTGCTGGCCGTGTTATCCAGGCAAAACCCTTAAAAGCCAGCTTTGGAAATAATTTTTTAAATCAAATGTCATTTTTATCACATCCTTCCCTTTCTTAAGAGCCCTGAGTAGCTCCCTGTTGCTATACAGGACCGCAAATGTAAACACTCGCCAGATTCTGGGTCCAGAGTGCACTTTGCCTGCCTACTCCACTCTGCCTTTGTCCAGACCCTCCGTCAGAAAGCTGTCCCTAGTTAATCTCTTCATCAGCCCTCAACTTTACCAGCCACCCATCCTCACAGCAGTTTTGTTGGAAACTGTCTGGACTGTGTATATGTATGTATATAGGTTAGGGCTCTTTGACTGCAGACAACAGAAACCAGCTCTGGTTTAAGAAACAGAAAGGGATAGATTAAAAGAAGGGCTAAACCACCCATATGAAACAAAGCAACTCTGCAGGTCTTTCTAGAATATTACCATCAGATGATCAGCTCTATCTTCTATCCTTATTCATCTCTGCTAAAGATTCAGTTTCCTAGAATCTGCACAGTCTTGGTGACCAGGGAGCAGAGCTCTGTGATCAGCTGCCCCACCAGAACTACACTGGGTGGGGGACTGGTTGCCAGATAAAGTAAAAACACAGGACGTCCAGCTAGATTTGAATTTCAGATAAACAATGTGTAATTGTTAGTATAAAGCTACTCCACGCACTATTACCTGGATTTGTCCTCTTACTCTTCCCTTCCAAAAATCCCACTCTGCCGTCCCATCTGGTGGCCATAACATGCCGTTGTACTTCACACGGAAAAGATTTCCTCAGTTCATCATCAAGGCTGTGGTTTTTACTTCTTTCTCCATAACTTTAATAATCTAGTTTAGATTGTTTCAGAACTACACACAAACAAAAAGGCTCATGTGTGCTTTGCAATCACATATTATTTATTTGTTCTTTACCTCTGTTCAAGAAAAAACAACTTTCTTTGACTCCTCTCTTTTGCCAGATACNTAAAAGCCAGCTTTGGAAATAATTTTTTAAATCAAATGTCATTTTTATCACATCCTTCCCTTTCTTAAGAGCCCTGAGTAGCTCCCTGTTGCTATACAGGACCGCAAATGTAAACACTCGCCAGATTCTGGGTCCAGAGTGCACTTTGCCTGCCTACTCCACTCTGCCTTTGTCCAGACCCTCCGTCAGAAAGCTGTCCCTAGTTAATCTCTTCATCAGCCCTCAACTTTACCAGCCACCCATCCTCACAGCAGTTTTGTTGGAAACTGTCTGGACTGTGTATATGTATGTATATAGGTTAGGGCTCTTTGACTGCAGACAACAGAAACCAGCTCTGGTTTAAGAAACAGAAAGGGATAGATTAAAAGAAGGGCTAAACCACCCATATGAAACAAAGCAACTCTGCAGGTCTTTCTAGAATATTACCATCAGATGATCAGCTCTATCTTCTATCCTTATTCATCTCTGCTAAAGATTCAGTTTCCTAGAATCTGCACAGTCTTGGTGACCAGGGAGCAGAGCTCTGTGATCAGCTGCCCCACCAGAACTACACTGGGTGGGGGACTGGTTGCCAGATAAAGTAAAAACACAGGACGTCCAGCTAGATTTGAATTTCAGATAAACAATGTGTAATTGTTAGTATAAAGCTACTCCACGCACTATTACCTGGATTTGTCCTCTTACTCTTCCCTTCCAAAAATCCCACTCTGCCGTCCCATCTGGTGGCCATAACATGCCGTTGTACTTCACACGGAAAAGATTTCCTCAGTTCATCATCAAGGCTGTGGTTTTTACTTCTTTCTCCATAACTTTAATAATCTAGTTTAGATTGTTTCAGAACTACACACAAACAAAAAGGCTCATGTGTGCTTTGCAATCACATATTATTTATTTGTTCTTTACCTCTGTTCAAGAAAAAACAACTTTCTTTGACTCCTCTCTTTTGCCAGATACTCCTAAAACAACCCTCATAATATTTAGTATGTGTATAATTCTTTACAACTTAGCATGCATTTTCACATTCACTATTTTATTCAGCATCATAAATGATCATAATTACTGAGTTAAGTGCTTAGTTGGCACTATATCATATAGTACCCCATTTCACAGATGAGAAATTAAACTCTGAAAATTAGATTATAAAAGCTAGTGTGGATTCAAAGTGGTGGACCCAGGACTTAGAACAATGTGTTCTTTCTGCTACATCATGAGTCAACAAACATTTTCTGTGAAAGACTAGATAGTAAATATGTCAGGCTTTTGTACACCATACAATCCCTGTTGAAAATGCTCAGCTCTGCCACTGTAAAACAAAAGCCGCCCTAATCAATAGCCAATAAACTGTATTTGCAGAAAAGGTCCACAGGCCATATTTGGCCCACAGGCTGTAGTTGATGTATACCTCCTCTGTACCACACAATACACTCTTTACAGTCTTTATCAAAGTTTGCCTCTGACTATAATGCCATGGTTTTGACTTATATCAATATGAGATCTTTCCTTTCCTCCTTACCTCTTCTATGTCAGTGTTGTTTGGACAATAACTGACGTGCCTTCCCACTCCCCCTTTGGTCACTCCTTGTTTAGTTGCTAAACATGTCAGACTCTTTTGTGAACCCAAGGACTGTAGCCCACCAGCCTCCTCTGTCCATGGGATTTCCCAGGCAAGAACAGTAGGGTGGGTAGTCCTTTCCTCCTCTAGAGTATCTTCCCAACCCAGGGGTCAAACCCCCATTTCCTGTATTGGCAGGCAGATTCTCTACCCCTGAGCCACCTGGGAAGCCCTTGGTCACGCCTACATTGTGGCAGAGTTTCTCTCATACTGTGAACATGCCCAGACAAGCTGATGCTTCCTCCTCTGGATCCTTCCTTACTACATGTGAGATCACTACTGCTGAGCTTCGTGAGGTCCCTACCTTTCCGGGACAGGGCATTCTCAGGATTAACCAGGTTAAATCATCCTTCCAGCTTCCCCCCCAGTCTGAGTTTCATGTGCCTCCTCCCTTGAACCTTCCTCACGGCAACCTGGCCCCGGGGAAATTCACAGAATGGTAACTCCAGTAGCAGACCTTCCAGTGCACCTTTCAGCTCTGGTTCATGGAAGATGGTTTAATTCCATCTTCTGCCTGCAGAGAAGAAGACTGATTCAAATACTTCTCCTAGGGAGGCAAGCACTCCCTCAAGCAAACCAGCTGGTTTGCTTTATATCCTTCACTGTTTTTAGATCCTGAGACAGTGAGAGTTGGGGACTGTGTATAAACAACATCCTCCCGGGCCAAGAGGCCAGTTGCTTAGATGACCGCAGTTTGCAAATCCTCAAGAGTAGTGATTTGCCACTGGAACCAGAATTCTACATTATAGGAGCCAGTGGGACATAACTGACACCTCATGTAAGGCATTCCAGGTCTTTAAATAGGCTTCTAGATACATGTGTGTATATATACACCCAAGCATAGAGTCAAAAGAGATTGTAAAGATCAAGTTGTCCATGTCATTTACAAATAAGGAAACCAAAGCCCAGAGAAATCACCTTAGGTTATCATGATCTCAAGTGGTAAAGATTCATACTGTCTTTATAAACAGTATCCATAAAGATGATGAGGAACATGATCAATGAAACTGATATTTATAACCATAAAGCCTTTCTTTAATATCTATATATTTTATTTTAAATAGGAGGCAGGGAACATGCTTAACGTGGCATAGCTCAAAAGCCATGCATGAGATCACCTTTTTCAGAAATATTTACATCTGGCTTTCTCAAGGTTTACATGTGTCCCAAAGGTGGAGGTCTTTGGGAACATCAACAACCCCCTTCATATGTCTTCACAGTCTCCAGAAGGGTCAAGACAGGCAGCAAAGGGGAGAAGGTACAAGTAACACTTGGTCTCTGAATGCCCAGACTCTACTGTTTAGAAGTTGTGTGAGCTTGAGCAAATGTTTTTTGGCAGGGGAGGGAAAGCCGTGTGGTGTGTGGGATCTTCCCTGACCAGGGATTGAACTCATGCCCCCTGCATTGGGAGCTCAGAGACTTGACCATTGGACTTCAGGGAAGTCAATAATTTATTTTTTAAGCCCAGTTTTCACATCTGTAAATTGAGTACAATAATAGTGCTTATCTCATGGAGGTGAGGTAATAATTAAATGAGATAATATGTACAGAACACTTAACTAAGGCTAACTTAGTAGCAACTACTCAATAAATACCACTATTATTGCAATTGTTGTTGGCATTTTAGGCTTTTTGCCTCCAGTCTAACTGTAATTTTGGGTTGACCACTCTGCCTACCTTTCTGACTGTGAAACAGGGGTAATGATTCAGCAGGAGAGATGGATAAATAGAAGTTAGTTATGACCTGGGGAAACAGTTCTGCCTCCTAGCCCAGATCAGGCTGACATGACCTTCGGGCTAAGGGACAAGGGACATGTTCTGAGCTGGGTCTCCTCTGAGGGGGTGGCCTCTAGGCCAGGGCTCAGGATTTCTGAAAGAGGTAAGGGGCAGTCACAATTCAGAGAATTAGCAGAACAGACCGAGAAATGTAGAAAATGCTCACACACAGTTTCCTTTGTGGATACTCTTTCTGGTATTATGATTTTTAATCAAATTGTGTCACCTTTTAGAGTCCTCCAGGTTGAGGGCAAGAGAAACCAGAGAATTCCTACAACAAAAAGATGAAAAGGTCAGGATGGACCCAGGATAAGGGTCATGCTTCGGGGCTACCTCAATTAGACCAGGCTGTAGTATTTGCAACATCTTCAAACCATTAAAAAAAATTACAAAGGAAAAAGGCAGACTGTCTAGAACTTCATTTTCCTGACGATAGAAAAAATGTGCTAGACAAAACAACCCTTTCCCCTTCTCCCTCTGTTACTTGGCAGCCATAGAAAACACATGACAAAAAGTTCCAGAAGAACTTCATATTGAGTTTGAAAAGTACAATTCCCACAACGAGTGACTAAAGTAGCAATATTTTAGCCCTTTGCAGGAATCTGGTTATTATTACCATTAATGCCAAGGCTCTTGTTCCTATTCTTTTTGATTTAAGGTAATTTTCTTCATAAAAGGCCTGCTTTGTTAAACTCTACACAGTTACATTGGTTTGGGGGGAAAGAGGACTGGACCCGCTAGGAAAGTATCAGGTTGTATTGAAACTCTAGAGGACCTACTTATAGGTCCTCTGAATCTGATGTAGTTCTTCAGTTTTCCAGTGCCCTAATTTAAGCATTGTCCACTCTGCCGATGCTATCTCTACTGGAACATGACAATTTCCAAGGGCAGTCTCTGGGAGGCAGCACCTACCTTGTCAAGCCTGGCTATGACCCGATCAAAGAGACTCAGTCATGTATAGAAAGTGACCCCATGATTCAGGGGGCCCATCTTATAGGCAGTGAGGGGAGACAGATACTGAAGAGAGAGACATCTAATCCAGGGTGTCTCGACTAGGGCCCGTTTTGCCCTCCAGGGGGCAGTTGGCAATTTCTGGAGACATTTTTTATTATTGGAGTTTGGGGAAGGGTGAGCATTCTATTGGCATCTAGTGGGTAGAGGTCAAGGGTGCTGCTAAACATCCTACAAAGCACAGGAAGCCCCCACAGCATTGCAGCCCCAATTGTCAATAGTGGCTTCCCAGGTGGCTCAGTGGTAAAGAATCTGCCTGCGAATGCAAGAGACGCTGGAGATGTGGGTTTGATCCCTGGGTCAGGAAGGTCTCCTGAAAAAGGAAATGGCAACCCACTCCAATATTCTTGCCTGGAGAATCCCATGGACAGAGGAGGCTGGTAGGCTACTGTCTATGGGGTTTCAAAGGGTTGGATGCAACAGCACAGAGGCAAATGTCAGTAGTGCTGAGCTAGAGAAACAGGAGCCCTCTGGGCTGGCCCCTCTCACCTCCCGTGGGCCATACTTGCCCCCTTTCTCCTCACTCCCTGAACTGCAGGCACAGAACTCTGACCACACTATATTCCCTCAGCATATTTGGATCCCTCTGCCTGCCAGGCTCTTCCCTCTCCTTTCGTCTTACCCTCCAGGTATCAGCTCAGTAGATGCCAAGACTTTCCACCAAGACTAAGTCAAATCCTCCATTCCATGCTGTCCTTTATTCTTTCTTTTTTTCAAGGATTTTGAATGTATCTTTTTGGCTTTCTCGGAACTTCTTAAGCTCCCTGTCCCTTAGCTCTTACAAGTGTGGGCTAACAGCACTAACTCTGGAGCCGGGTAGCTGGTGTTTGAATCCCCAGTTGAGCATTTTCTAGTTGTGTGACCTTGGGCAAGTTACCTGACTTCTCCATATCTCTTTTCTTACTTCAAGCATGAAGATAGCTGTAACTAGCTCATAGGAATGCTGTGAGGGTTAAATGAGAGGCACTTGTAAAGCGCTTAGAACAGCGTCAGGACCATCATGTGTGCATGCGTGCTCCATCCCTTCAGTTGTGTTCAGCTCTTTGCGACCCTATGGACCATAGCCTGCCAGGCTCCTCTGTCCAGGGGATTTTTCAGGCAAGAATACTAGAGTGGGTTGCCATGCCCTCCTCCAGGGGATCTTCCCCACCCAGGGAACAAACCTGCATCTCCCGTGCCTCCTGCGCTGCAGGTGAATTCTTTACTGCTGAGCCATAAGGGAAGCCCCAGGACTGTCACGAGCACCATATAAATGCTTGCTATGATTATTATTTCAGGAGTTAAAAACTGCCCTTCTGAGACATGGAACTACATAGGAAGAATGCAGCATCTTCTCTTCCCAGTAGCATGACCCTGCATCCCTGTCTTTTCTTCACCAGGGGAACCAGGGCTCAGATCATTTGAGACAAGGGAATCAAAGTCAACACTTTCTATTTATAGGTAAAGAAGTTGAGACTCAGAGAGGTTAGGGAATTTAGAAAAGTCACATGGTATGTTTCTTTCTACCAGATCAATCTTTCTCTCTCTCTCCCCACCCCCACCTTCCCCCATCTCCTCTCCTCCCATCCCTACTTTGAGGCGATAACTAGTAGGATTCCTGATCTCTACTAAATGAATATTCCATAGCAACTATCTCCATCTGACTAGAGGTCCCAACTCCCCAGCCTTTCTACAAAAGACCTGGGAGTTATAAAATCCTTGCTTATCAGAACAAAGCACACCAAACAGAACACAGTAAGGTTACTAATCAGAGATTTAAGGTACTTACACAACAGCCTGGAAAAAAAAAAAAAAAACTAGGCCTGAAAAAAAGAGCAGACCAAGGGCAAATAATAACCTAAATAAATTAAAACAACAATGAGGCAGTCCCCCTGAAGTTTTCTGCTATTACATCACTGATCCCGAGACAGGGCTGTGGAATGTCTCTGCAGGGATACATGGGCAGAGCCATATCGCATTTGTTTTAACTCCCTCATATCCTATTTCACTCTTCAGCACCCTTCCAGCCTCTCATGGCTGTTCTTACTCTTTTTCCACCCCATACATGTTTTTGTAAGCCTATTCTTTGCCAACACTGTAGTGTTGTAGTTAGCCCAAAGAATCCCTGGGACCTGACTTCCTGGAGAGGACTGTGTTTAGACTATGGAGTGGCAACATGTCTGATCTCTTGGTCTGGCCACAGCTAGGAAGCCCATGCCTGCATAGGGTCCTACTCTTTAGAAAGAGTTATTAGTTATTAATGAATAGTGAATTAGTTATTAATGAATTAGCTGTTAATGAATAAACTGTAATAGCATAAGTACAATCAGGAAAAGACACTTCATCGCCTGAAGAAAACAGGGTAGAAAAAACCTGGGGGTGGAATGTAAGAGCTGTCTTCAACAACTTGAAGGGCTACTGGGTTTCCAGGTTGCAGCAACATTACAGAATGAGATAACACAAACATCCAATTCTGCTACAAGCCCATAAAAATGCCAGTAAAATATAGCAAAAAAAAAAAAAGTTTTTAAATAAATATAGCTTAACTCATAAAAATAAAGTAAGATTTCTAGATGCCAGGGGGGAAAAGAGGGAATTTCTGGTCAGAGTGGCAACCTTTGCTGATGCCCAATGGTCCAGAGAGATATTGACACAAAGGTTTAGAGGCTGGGGTTTTAAGTGGATGATCGCTTCAATTTAAACCCCATTCACAGGCCCAGGAAAACCCCAGTGGCACGTGTCTTGTTCCAGAGTTGCAGGTAAAAAAACAAAGACTATCCCCCCCCACCCCGCAGAAAAGAAAAACCTCAAACTACCTCTAAATACAAGAGTGTTCTCCAAATTTGCACTCCTTACCTGGTATATTTGTCAGGGTTCTTCAAAGTAACAGAAACAATACAACAAGTTTATAGAGAGAGAAATTTATTTCAAGGAATTGGCTCAGGCAGTTGTGGGAATTGGCAAGTTCGAAATCTGCAGTGGAAGAGAAAAAGCTGGACTAAGAAAAACCTCAGGCAATGTAACAGAAGACAAAAAAGAAGCAAAGAAGCTAAGAGATTAAAACCAAAACATTAAGATATCAATATGTATCAGTAACAACTGTATTCCAATAATAAATATCATTGAAAAGGGTTCAAATTACCTGCTAAGTGATAGAAATACTAAGATCAAATAAGAAATACAGCTCTTAAAATATAATAACACAGAAAGTTTGAAAGTAATGAGACTGGAAAAAGGATCAGTCATTATCCAAAAGAACAAGTGATGAAGCAGCAATACAATCAGAAAGAGGTGACAAAATGCTGAAAAGAAGAGCTCTTTAAGAAAATACAACAATCCTAAACCCGAGTACCTCTAAAAATATAGCCTAAAAATAAGAAGGAAGGAAGGAAGGAGAGGAGGATAGAGGGACGGAGGGACAGCAAGAGGGAGACAAATTCACCATCAAAGTGAGAGATCTTATCTGAAAGCAGACTCAGAGAAATGAGTAAAATTACAGAAGAAAAGGGCATTGACTATGCCAATAGGGGAAAATTTTGGTTTTCAGAGCCAACTAAAATTGAAGTGGGCTGCCTTGGGAAAGAGAACTGCAAAACGATGGGGGTTTCGCAGAATCTGTATGACCCTCAGTGAGGCTGTTACCGTCACATGCAAGCATCAGACACTTGGTCCCATAAGGGTAGGAACCACATCTGTCTTGTTCATTCCTATTTACCCAGTGCCTAGAGCAAAGCCTGGCACAGAACAGTCATCATTAAGTGCCGATCAAAGGAATGAATGAATGATCCAGACATGAAAATGGGTAAAATCACCCCCAGAGTGGCTTCCAGCTCTAAGATGCTGTGATTCTTACATGCCCATTCCTCTGCTCTTTGCCCTTACTTCAGTCTGAGGTCCAGGAATCTTGAGGCCGGCACTGACAAGCAAGAGCAGGGTCAGGACTGGATGGAAGAGTAACATAGAAGCCCAGAGGCTAGAAGCCAGTCCTGCAGAGACCTTCCAAGTATCTTCCTGCCACAGAAATTCCTCTTGGCCGCAGTAATTGCCCTGGCCTTGGGCCTGAAGGGAGGTGGCAGCCAGCCAGCAAATGGCAAGGCCTTTCAGTCAGGACATCTTGTCTGTGGTGCTTTCAAGAGTGGAAAGAAACAGGACTGGGAGGAGATCACCAGGTCAGCTGGGTCCATAAACCAAGCTTCTCCCACACACCAGGTTCTGGGACATATGAAAAGTAGAAGATGAGGTTCCTAGCTCCAGAGATTCCTTAGATCGAAAAGAAACATTGTCCCTGCACTTGAGACCCTTCAGTCTGATGGAGAGACATAGGGCTACCCTCATGGAGCCTCAGTTCAGTTGTTCAGCCATGTACAACTCTCTTCGACCCTTTGGACTGCAGCACACCAGGCCTCCCTGTCCATCACCAACTCCTAGAGCCTACTCAAACTCATTTCCATTACATCGGTGATGCCATCCAACCATCTCATCCTCTGTCATCCCCTTTTCCTCCCACTTTAAATCTTTCCCAGCATCAGGGTCTTTTCAAGTGAGTTGGTTCTTCCCATGATGTGGCCAAAGTATTGGAGTTTCAGCTTCAGCATCAGTCCTTCCAATGAATATTCAGGACTGATTTCCTTTAGGATTAACAGGTTGGATCTTCTTGCAGTCCAAGGGACTCTCAAGAGTCTTCTCCAACACCACAGTTCAAAAGCATCAATTCTTCAACACTCAGCTTTCCTTATAGTCCAACTCTCACATCCATACATGACCACTGGAAAAACCATAGCTTTCACTAGGTGGACCTTTGTTGGTAAAGTAACGTCTCTACTTTTAACATGCTGTCTAGGTTGATCACAGCTTTTCTTCCAAGAAGCAAGTGTCTTTTAATTTCATGACTGCAGTCACCATCTGCAGTGATTTTGGAGCTCAAAAAAAAAAATAGTCTCTCACTGTTTCCATTGTTTCCTCGTCTATTTGCCATGAAGTGATGGGACCAGATGCCATGAGCTTAGTTTTCTGAATGTTGAGCTTTAAACCAACTTTTTCACTCTTGTCTTTCACTTTCATCAAGAGGTTCTTTAGTTCTTTTGCTTTCTGCCAAAGGATGGTGTCATCTGCATATCTGAGGTTATTGATATTTCTCTCGGCAATCTTGATTCCAGCTTGTGCTTCTTCCAGCCTGGCATTTCACATGACGTACTCTGTATATACGTTAAATAAGCAGGGTGACAATATACAGCCTTGATGTGCTCCTTTCCCAATTTGGAACCAGTCTATTGTTCCATGTCCAGTTCTAACTGTTGCTTCTTGACCTGCATATAGATTTCTCAGGAGGCAGGTCAGGTGGTCTGGGATTCCCATCTCTTGAAGAATTCTCCACAGTTTGTTGTGATCCACACAGTCCCTTGTGGCTCAGCTGGTAAAGAATCTGCCTGCAATACGGGAGACCTGGGTTCAATCCCTGAGTTGGAAAGATCCCCTGGAAAAGGGAAAAGCTACCCACTCCAGTATCCTGGCCTGGAGAATTCCATGGAATGTATAGCCCATGGGTCGCAAAGAGTCGGACATGACTGAGTGACTTTCACTTTCATACAAAGGCTTTGGCGTAGTCAGTGCAGCAAAAGCAGATGCAGAAGATCATGGAGCCTGTTACAGACTAAATGGGTCCCGCCAAATTTCATATGTAGCAATCCTAACCCCAAAGTGATGGTGTCAGGAGGTAATTAAATCATGAGGGTGGTGCCCTCATGAATGGGATTCATGCTCTTCTGAGATTCCAGAGAGCTCCCTCACCTTTCCACCAGGTGAGGACACCGCAAGAAGGCCGTCACCTATAAACCAGCAAGTGGGCTCTTGTCAGATATCACCAGAATCTGCTGGCATCTTGATCTAGGGCTTCTCAGCCTCCAGGAACTGTGAGAAATAAATTTCTATGATTTAGAAGAAACCTCATCTATGNGAGAGCTCCCTCACCTTTCCACCAGGTGAGGACACCGCAAGAAGGCCGTCACCTATAAACCAGCAAGTGGGCTCTTGTCAGATATCACCAGAATCTGCTGGCATCTTGATCTAGGGCTTCTCAGCCTCCAGGAACTGTGAGAAATAAATTTCTATGATTTAGAAGAAACCTCATCTATGGTACTTTCTAATAGCAGCCCCAAAGGACTGAGAGTCTCCAGAATGAATGCTACAGCCCCTCTCTTCAGGAAGAAAATAAAATCTAATGGAAGACACCAGCCCCTGCTCTCAGGGAGCCCTAAACAGAGCCCGATGCGTCTTCTGCCCTCCCACCCATGCCAGATCAGGAAGGAGGGAGGTGGCAGGCCCATTGCTGTGATGAATGGAGACACTACTGACACCACCAGGCTCTCAGGGGACATTCCCATAGCCCTGCCGCAGAGGCCAGAGCTTTCCCTCCCCCGCTTCCTCACCACCATGATGCCTGACCCGTTGGAACAATTTCTGAGCCTTGGGCCTGTTTCTAGCACAGGAATGTCGGCCCCTTGGTCACGTCCTGCATTCCCTCTCTCTTTTTGTTCTTTTTCCCACCCTGTCTCCCCCTCCCCCACCCCCATTTCCCAAGCTCACTCCTGGGAGACCAGACCCAACAGCTCACTGGTGATCTTGTTTTACATGAGACATTTCCAAAAAAGACCAGAAAGTCCTTTCCAGGAAAATGCCATTTTTAAAATTCAGCTCTAGACACTGCGGCAACATTAGGAAAACAAAAGACTTGGCAGAAATGTTTTCTGAATCGGGACTTTCTCTCTTAAATACCTTTTGCAAATTGCCTCCAGCGGGAACAACTCTGGGGATCCATTCTGGAGCACCCAGGCAACTTAAGATAGACTCTGACCTCTGGTTTTTATATCACCCCAAACCTTTCTTACCTGGGATCACCCTGGGATCCCCACCTCAAAGAGAGAGTTCCTCCCAAGTGTCGCAAAAGGAAGCACCTGGAGGGCCAGGAAATGCTGCTGTTTCCTCCCTTCAGAGGAGCCTGATCACCCCTCTCTTCCAAGTTCACTAAGGCTGGAGGTCTGGGCCAGGCTGGAGGTCTGGGCAACAAACAGCGCTGATTAGGAAGTTGGCTCCTCTTCACATCCAACTGAGAAGATACAGTTGCTTCTGCACACATGATGGTGTTAGTCCTTTTGCATGTATCAGGTATAATCACATTGCTGTCATGCGTATATAGCATGTATAACAGTAATGGCCATTATTTACTAAGCACTTACTACGTGTTCACCAAAAACCTATTCTTTAGGGTTATGGACTGATTTGTGCTCCCCCACCTCCAAAGTCATATGTTGAAATCCTAAACCCCAGCACCTCAGAATATAACCATATTGCAGAAAAGATCTTTAAAGAGGTCATCATGTTAAAGTGAGGTTTTCAGCATGGGCCCTAACCCACTTATGTCTGGTGTCCCTATAAAAAGAGCAAATGTGGACACAAATAGGCTTGTTCACAGAGGAAGGACTGTGTGAAGATAGTGAGAAGGCAGCCATCTACCAAGGCCTCAGGAGAAACCAAACACCTTGCTGACACCCTTGATCTTGGAACCTCCAGAACTATGAGAAAATTAATTTCTGTTTTTTAAGTCACCCAGTCTGTGGTAGTTTGTTACGGCAAACTACCTGAGCAAACTAATACAACAACATATAAAGTTAATGCGATTATTATCACCATCTTAGAGACGGCAAGATGTTATGAAACTGGCCTGGTACAAATAACAGAGCTGAAGTTTAACAGTCCATTGTCTGATCCCAGAATAGAAACTCTTCAGCCCTGTGTCCAACTGCTTCACTCCCAGGCTCCACTATGTGCGTGCATATTTATTACTGCAGTGCAAGCCGGCCCACAGCCTAATGGCTTAAAACAGAGACGTTTCTTTTGCTGAGTCACCAGTAATCTGGACAGGAACCTGGTAGGGACAGCTATCCCCGTCTCTGTGTGGTGTCAGCCAGCGTGGCTCCAAGGTTAGACCAAACCATCTGAGATCTAGCCACTCACTTGTTTGGTGACTGGTGCTGGCTGGCACTTATGACCTTAATTGGGGCTGTTGGTCCAGACACTTCATGTGGCCTTTCTATATGGCTGAGCTTCCTCCTAAGGTGGTGACTAATTCCAGGGGCGAGCATCCTAAGAGACAGTTGGACAGAAGCTGCATCGCCTTCTCTCACCCAGCCTTGGAAGACACACAGCATCACTTTCACCACATTCTCTTCATCAGAACCAGTTGCTAAAGGCAGCCCATATTCAAGGGAGGAAGAATTCCGTGCTACCTTTTGATGGGAGGAGTATCCAGGAACAAACCTGCATACCTGTTTTAAAAGCACTACAGTGCAGCTGCCATTAACGTGGCTGTCTGTATTTTAAGTCGGGTGTTTATTTACCAGCAGCATCGCAATCACTAAAAGGGCACTGAGCTGGGTGTCCAAAGCTCAGAGCAAGAGGCTTTCAGCTATAAGGGGCCAGGATTCCAAAACCGTGTATGGAAAGAGCAGGACCTGCTTCAGATTCAGCCGCCCTCCTCTGTATGGGACTGAGGTCACTGAACTCCACGTGTGTGTTAGTCGCTCAGTCGTGTCCCACTCTTTGCAACCCCATGGACTGTAGCCCACCAGGCTCCTCTGTGCATGGGAGTCTCCACACAAGAATACTGAAGTGGGTTGCCACTTTCTCCTCCAGGGGATCTTCCCGACCCAGGGGTCAAACCTGGGTCTCTGGCACTGCAGGCAGATTCTTTACTGTCTGAGCCACTAGGGAAGCAGGCAAGGAGCTCCATGCCAGCCCCTAAAACAAACACTAATCTCCACCAAAAGAATCTTAGTACTGCTCTTCTGATGCTTCCTGTGACTCTGTTAAGACCATTTGAGTCCTCCTGCCTTGTCCTGTGCCCAAGTCACTGCCTGGGAAATGTAGCATGCCATATAATATTGAGCTCTTCCCTGGTGCCAGGCACTACCATTGGCACTTTATATTTCACTTAGTTATCTTATTAACCCTATGAAGAAGGTAACACTATACTCCCCATTTCACAGATGAAGAAACTGAAGCTTAAAGGAAGTAAAGAACTTGCCCCAAATTTAGTAAAAGGCAGAGTCAGAATTCCAGGCTGGGTGCTGACCAGCTCCATTTTCTCCAGGGCCTGGTGTCAGGCTCCTGGACTCCTGCCCAGCATCCAGGATCTGCTTCCTGTTGACAGGCTTCCTGCATAGCCCAGCTGCCTGCCACGACATCTGATGGCTTCCAGAGTGTCCCTCTCTGCTCTATTCACCTTTCAGGGGCTTGGCATGTGTCCTTTTGGATTTTATCTGCCCTCATTGTGAGCTACTCACTGGACTCTTACCTAGAAATGGCCCCCGCTCTGTGTTCACCCTCCTGATCGATGTCCCAGCCCATTCTGGTGACAGGACAGTGCCCTGGCATCATGACTAGAGAGCAACACCAAACAAAAGAGCATCCCATGAATGAAAAATAAAAAGGCAGAGGCCCCAGAGTCAGGCCAATCTAGATCCTAGTCCTGATTCCACCATTTATTGTATGCAAAAATAATGAGGCCCCCATTGCCTTACTGTGAGGCTTCTCAATGCATTAATACACGTACAGGGCTTGGCATGGTGCCTAGCACATAGTAAATGCTTAATAAATATTAGTCATCTTCGCTGCTGTTATTATCAGTAATATTTGTAAAAGATCCACTAGAGAGCCTAGCATATGGTAGGCATTCAAAAAATGATAGCTGTTAATCTCACAGTTTAAGTCCTGGAAAAGCTACAGGAATTCAGCAAGGGCCAGATAACAAGGTAGCGAAGACAGAAAGCAGGCTGCCCGAGCAAGTGTGCAGATCTGCAGATCTCTGCTTAATCCCTGAGCTTGGGTATGACTGGCCTTGATTAAGTGGAAACGCCTCCCTCCAGGACGCCCATCTTCATCTGCCTCAATTAGGAGATGACAAGAGCTTCCTGAGCCTGCAAGCCCCAGGGAAAAGGAATTTCAAGAAAGAAAATCAGAAACACCCTCCATCTGCACTCCTGCCTGGCAACCCTGCTATGGCAATGCGGGCCACTGGCCACCACGTTCTGCTCTGCTCATCCGGTCACCCTGCTGACCTATGGTGTCACAGGCTTTATCTGAAGCTTCAGGTTCTCAGAAAGCTGGTGAATGCGGTTAGAATATATAACAGTCTCCCAGCCTCAAACCCACTCCAGGTTGAGCTGTTAACAAGTGCAGCAAACAGGTGGACAGTAAGCAACCATGAGGTTTGTAATAAATGAGCCATCTCACACATGCACACACACACACATGCACCTTTGAGCATTTGGGAGCTACAGTACTGGGGCACCCTCTTCCATCATATTTTTCCTATTGCTCCTTTCCTAGGCAGGATCCTCTGAGCTAGATCCATGGATGCTCACAGATCCTGAGCCAATGCTGACCAAGCTGGGAGGGGATGGGGAGTGGAGTATAAACTTTGAACACACCCAATGGCTTCAAATAATGTCACCAGCTTGGTTACAGCTGCTTGGCTCCTGTGTTCCTCCTGATATACCTTCAAGCCAGATGACCAATGGGGTGACAGATATTTTCCCCAGACCACTCTCACTTCCCTCTTCCAATCAGACATGTATCTGGTGCCCTCTGGAATGACCTGGAAGAGCTCCCATTACTGCTCAGGTTGCCTCTGAGGCTGAGCTCTCCTTTCCCTGCTCCAGGCTTCACCCTGTCTAGTGTACCAGACTCCTCCTGCCTTGACTCTTAGTCCTTAATTTTGCTTAGAATTCAGCTCTCCTCTGTATCAGTCAGCTATTCCTATGATAATACTATGTAATAAATGATCCTAAAATCTTACTCGTTTATAAAAACAATTATTTTTCTCACTTACAGTCTGTGATTGGTAGAGTGCTCTGATTCAGGCTGTGGCTCAGATACAGATCAATTCCACATGCCACTCACTGGGGGGCCACCAGCTCCCTGAGGCTGGCTCATCTCATGATGGCTGGAAGAAGCATAAGAAAAAGCTAGTAGAAATTTCCCATGATCCTTAAGGCCTTCACTTAAAACTGGACACTGTCAAATCTACCCATGTCCATTGTCCAAGGCAAGTCAACTGGCCAAACCCAAAGTCAAATAGATGGGGAAGCATGCTCCACTGATTCTAGTAGGGTATGTGCCAAGTCATATGGCAAAGGGCATGGATAATTCTATTACAGGGAAGGTGCAAAGAATTGAGAATAAGAACCCAATCTCCAATATTTCTCCAACAAGAATGCTATAATGAGCTTACCTGGGTAAGTTTCTAACTCCCACATGCCTGCCAGGCCTCCTCACTCCTCACTCCAGCTGTAGGGGCTGGCTCTGTGTGGACAGAACTTCGCCATGGAGACCCCTGCCCACCTGACTGCCAGCCATCAGCTGTCACTTATATCTCCAGCTGTCATTTACCACCTACTTGATCCTCGTGAACACTTAGAGAAGCCTACAGCCTAACTAGCGCCTTAGAACCTTGTCTATCCCAGCTTCCGAAGAAGGATCTAGGACCAAGAATTGGCAAGTTGGAAAACCCCTGGGGAGCCAGTGCAGCTTCTCTCACTCTCCCTTGCTATATGATTTCTTCCTTTGCTCTCTCTGCACATCTGCACGTTACCTTTTCTCTCTGGAAGTCAGCTTTATCTGCTCCTCCACTGACATGGTGAAGTAGGGCCTGTTCCAGCCCTGGAGCTACAGAAGCTCCCACTTTCAGCAACATGACCCAGCTAGTGCCCCACTTCCAAAAATCCCAGGGAGAGACCCCCATCAATCATGGCCAGGATCATATAGCACAAACGTGGCTACCCACCCACTCTAGATGGAAGAAGAGTTGTGTGGGCTGCCAGACACTGAAGCAACAAGCAAGACGCTAAACTGGAGTCCTCTGGGCTGACTCTGGTCAGAAGATGTGTTTAGCTTGGCCCACAGGGTTTGAAAATGTTTTGAATTACTTGAAAAAATTTAGAAATGGAGAGTCCACATATGAATCCAGATTTTTTTCCTTAAAAAGTAGATCTTGACAGGAAGGGAGTATGAGGGCTCCTTGTGGGGCCTGACACCTCAGTTCTGTTTCTTGATCCAACTAAGAGTTATACCACCTGTTCCATTTGTGAAAAATTCACCAAGCTGTACTTTTAAAATATATCTACTTTGTCACTATGTATATTATTCTTTTTTATTTAAAAAATGTAGACCTGTCCATACTGGAGCCACCTTCTAGCAAGGAACGAGTCAACTGGAGCTGAGTGGTTTCCCATTTTGTCATACTCTCTACCACTCCCCATTCTCCTCCCATTATTGAGGCAGACGGTCAGTAGTCATTTACCATCAATTTGGACCCTATTTGTCTTCTAACAGCACCAAGAAGAAAGTAACTCTTTTATATCTAGAATTCCATCAAAAGATGGGAAATAGGAACTTCCCTGGTGGTCCAATAGTTAAAACTCCACACTTTCACTGCAGGGGGCACAGGTTCAGTCCCTGGTTGGGGAACTGAAATCCTGCAAGCTGCAAGGCCAAAAAATAGGGGGAAAAGGGGAGGGGTTGCAAAAGAACACCAGAGATGTTATGCGTTTACACAAAAACGGAAAAGACCTTTTCCTTTTTGCAAGAAGTTTAAAACATTCTTCCAAGTTTGACATGCAAAGAAAATGTGTTAATAGCAAAAGAATCAAGCCAAAGAGGCTGTGACTAATTTATCAATTAATTATTGATTACATATATTGATACTTAATGATCTAAAAATGAGGGACATTTCAACTCATTTTTTCAATGCAAATAAAACAAGTGATGTAACTGTGAAATGAAATTATGGAATAAAATAGGTAAGAATACTGCTCAGGCTTTGAAACCTTTCATGAATGCTGAGTTTGTAAAAGGCTATCTACTGAGGACAGAGGAAATTCATGCCTTGAGTAAAAACAAGTATTTGCAAATGGAAGACTAAACAGAAATGCTGTTCTCAGCAAAATGACGACATGGCTGAGAACTTACAGGGCAGGTTGTGTGAAAAAGTTCAGTCATTTGTGGCATTTCCTAGGGAAGCTTGTGAGAGCCCAGTTAAAATAATACCACCCAGTCAGCTATATTTATTTATGGTTCCAAAGAGACTCCGATGTGATTGGAGAACTTTGGGCATGGTGTCCATCACAGGCACAACTTCAGGAAATGGCTCAGCTTTGTGTGTTGAGAAGTCTTGAAAAATGTAAAGCAGACAAGTCAAATTTAGTAAGGCTGGCTATGAAACAGAGATTCTGAGACGGTCAGTGTTAACAATGACCTTATTATCAACCTTAAATCCAAGGTGCCAAAGTTTGCATTATCATAAAACCTAAATAGTACACCAAGAATTGCCTTAGACTAAGTTAAAATAGACTCTATCACAGGCTTACTGAATTGGATTTGCTCCCATGGATGAAAGTATAGAAAGTTCAATGCTTTGCCTAATGCATTGGATACACAATAATAATAACATTCATCTGTTCTAATAATTAAGGATCGTTGGTGTGTAATGTTGAAGTCTTATTTGCAAATCAGAGGAACTGAAAGATTATTAACTTATTTATATCATCCAACAACTCTCTAGCAACTTTCTGATAAATATCCCAAGCCACCTAAGGCTTTTGGGTACTTCTCTGCAAGAATCTTTGCACAAGTATGCAAATAGGCTATTGAATTTGTTCATTCTTAGTGAAATTATGACTTTAAAAAACTCATTTGGCAAAGATTAATCTGGCCCACTATTCTATCAATTTTCAAAAATGAAAGAGATCACTTTAATGCTCTCCCAAAATTGTGGGACTGAAGATAGGATTCCAAAAAAGGTTCTGATTTTGTAAAAATAAGTACTATTATTCAACTCACCTTTCCTAATTAATAGTGTGCCATAAATGGAATCTTTTGAGCAACAATTTAGTCCCCAAAATTAAATATTTCAATATTAGAATGCCAGAATTCTACAAATATCTCAAGAGCAGTTACCCTAAGTATAAAAGCCATCATACAAAGATTCTATCCCTGTTCAGCCATGAACAGCTGTTTTCCATTATGAAACTAAATAAAACTATTGCTCTCAGTTAAAGGATTCAAGGCTGAATTCTATACAGCACATCACAACATGAAATGTAAGACCCAACACTGACATGTTGGGGCCAGAGAAAAAGTGTCACATTTCTGGTTATAAAGCAAAGAAGTAATGAGTTATGAAAGAAAAAATTAATAATTAAATATCGCTGTTTTTTTCAGATGTTATGTTTTCCAATTTTGAACTTCGTATATAATCTCCAATATCATACATGTTTGTACTACATTATGTGCTTATGCCACGGTCAAGTAAAAATGAAAGGTTTGATTACATTTCTGGCAGCCCACTTTACTCATTTTTGCTGCATTTCTGGATTCTGTGGGAATCTGAATTTGCAACCTCTGGTTACATCATGTTTTTTCCCCCACATATTCACCATTGGGTCTGTGAGCATATATTAGTTTTCAAGGAAATATTTTATTCTAATAAATTCTGGGACTAGTATACTGAACTAGCAATATTAGGATAGAATAAATCATTGAGAAACAATACACACTCACTTTCTCAATGGTAAAAACATAGAAAATCTAGAATACATTTAAAAACCAAAAACCTCCACTTATCTCACTACCTTGAGATTGCCTCCAAAACCCAAAACCAAAATAAATGGATTTCAGTTCAGTTCAGTTCGGTCGCTCAGTCATGTCCAACTCTTTGCGACCCCATGAATCACAGTATGCCAGGCCTCTCTGTCCATCACCAGCTCCCAGAGTTCACTCAGATTCACGTCCATCGAGTCAGTGATGCCATCCAGCCATCTCATCCTCTGTCGTCCCCTTCTCCTCCTGCCCCCAATCCCTCCCAGCATCAGAGTCTTTTCCAATGAATCAACTCTTCACATGAGGTGGCCAAAGTACTNTTTTAATTAAAAATGCAATTATGACACACAAAGCTTTAGAAATTTTCCATATCATTTAGTGTTCCACAAATCAAGATTTTTAAGAGCTTCATATTATTCTATATTTGTAAAACAACTATCTTATTTGCTATTTTTGCATATTTCAGTTAGTTCTGATTTTTAAAGTATTAGTCTTGATAATAGTCCTGGCTCCATCCTTTTTAAACCATAGCCGTATTTTTACTCATAATATCTCATACTCAATATCTTTCCACTTATAGTTTCCAGTAAAGGCTGGAATTGGCTCAAGTTAGACTGTGATAATCCTCTGAGGGAGCTCAAAGAATACCTCAAACTTGTGGGCCTTTCTTGAGCCCAACAACTTTTGGCACTTCCATTGACCCTGAGCTGTATTCTTCTGGACCCTTGGTTTTTATTATTATTATTGCTCAGAGGGTGACAGGTTTGTTCTGTGTGACACAGGGCCTCTGATTGGTTCATCCAGCTACATAGGCCTTCTTGAAGAGAGTCAGAGCTATCCCGCAAAGATAAAATCCAAACTGTCTAAGTTAGGGATGCCTAAATATGGTTAGAGAGAACACCTCTCTGAGGTTAGGACCAACAGCCAGCTGCCATCCAGCCAACCCAGATGCCACGGCTATTTTTACCTTGGGCTTGTGTCACTTGACCACCCCGCCCCCAATCCCACTCTCACAGCTATTTGTGTTCATCACATATGTTCATAAATCTTAGACTTCTTACTATTAGAAGAGATAGAGGAGTAAATAGGATGCCTCCAGTCTGCTGGGGGAGGCAGTTCTGTCAACAAAGAAGCCCTGTTTAATTAGAAAGTCATTCTTCACAAACTTGGGAATCCCCCAGTTTGACAAGGAGGTGACTGAACCATCAGGAAGCCTCTGGCTCAATGAAAGAAACCCAGTTTGCTGCTATGATCAAAGGCTCCCAAAAAATGTCCTGAGAGCATCAAGTGGGCAGTGAGAATAAGCATCTAAAAATAAGCAAGAACTTGCAAAGTGGAGGAAAAGACCTTCAGAAAACCTGCTTAAGCTGGAGGTCCAGGACTGCCAAGTAGAGAGTGAAGAAAAATGTATCTTGTTGCAGCTGGACAAAAGACATCAGGAGCTGACCAGAAAGAAAAAAATATCCATAGAGTACCTGTCTTTAAAAGAAATGATAAAGATCTAAATTGAACAGCATAAGAGAAAGTTTTTAAGTAAAAGAAGACTCAAGATATTCTGACTAAAGACATAAATGAGCACATGTCTTCACCTTCTCTCCTTTATGCTGCTGCTGCTGCTAAGTCAGTTCAGTCGTGTCCGACTCTGTGCGACCCCATAGACGGCAGCCCACCAGGCTCCCCCATCCCTGGGATTCTCCAGGCAAGAATACTGGAGTGGGGTGCCATTTCCTTCACCAATGCATGAAAGTGAAAAGTGCAAGTGAAGTCGCTCAGTTGTGTCCGACCCTCAATGACCCCATGGACTGCAGCCCTCCAGGCTCCTCCGTCCATGGGATTTTCCAGGCAGGAGTACTGGAGTGGGGTGCCATTGCCTTCTCTGTCTCTCCTTTATGAGACCCCAGTAAATTCATGTTTAAGGTATCAATTCTTGATAAGGAAGTAAAAGGGAAGGAGCCCTTCAGCAAAGGAAGAATTCCAGCCCAATTCTGGGAAACTTAAAGTCCACAGGAGATAATTCACTGGTGAAGCAAAGTAGATGGCAGAGGAGAAATCTCGACCTCCTAGAACTTTCTTGGCCATGCCTGGAAAAGGTCATGACTTGGAGACAGCAGACAGGGAATGATGAAAGTGAGAAGTCAGAGATTAATTCAAATTCTGCATGCTGGGCTGTGCTTAGTCACTCAGTCATGTCCAACTCTTTGTGACCCTATGAACTGTAGACTGCCAGGCTCCTCTGTCCATGGGGATTCTCCAGGCAAGAATACCAGAGAGGGTTGCCTTGCCCTCCTCCAGAGGATCTTTCCAATCCAGGGATCGAACCTAGGTCTCCCGCATTGCAGGTGAATTCTTTACCATCTGAGCCACCAGGGAAGCCCATGAATACTGGAATGGTTAGCCTATCCCTTCTCCAGGAGGTCTTCCCAACCCAGAAACTGAACCAGGGTCTCCTACATTGCAGGTGGATTCTTTTCCACTGAGCTACCAAGGAAGCCCCAAATTCTGTGTACGGAGTACTAAATGACACCCTGATTCCCTCCCCTATCTCAGTAGACAGAATAGCCCACTACCAGGCTCTGAATCCTGGGCTAGAAAGGGAAGAAAGAGGAGAGAGGGGTGGAGGGGAAGGGTCCAGAGGAGATGAGAAAGAGTTGAGAAGTATGCTTCTCTAGGGAAATTTCTAGGAACTGCAGGGCTTATTGGTGGTTCCCCAGTAGAGACAGCTTCAGCATTCTGGCATTTCAGAAACCCACAACAAGATGGCCAGCTGCCACCCCCCAGCTTTTGCCCTCACTCCAACCAAAGCTTCCAGTGACCACCCATAAACATAGAGCCCCCACGCATACACATCTTTGTCCTTCCTTCTCACATGTGAACAACAATGAAGGTGCCCCAGATACTGGGGAAAGCCTGCAACATGAAAGAGAGCCCTAGAGAGCCAGCTCCTCATCCATCACCGCCAGAAGTCAGAAGATAATGTCTGAAGCTGATAAATCAAGGCAGAACGGTATAAGCACGTTATTTAGATATGCTTTTTAGAACTAAAAACAGAAACAGATGAAAGGGAATATCTCTCAGTAGCAGAACAGAAGATAGGGGAGTGGGGTGGGAAGGGCAGACAACTGTTGTTTTCCATCATAAGCTCTTTGGTACTATTTGGCTTGATTTTTTTAACTTTTAAAAATTTTTGAAGAAAAGATCACACTGTAAAGCCATTGCCATAAAAGGAATCAAGATAATTCATTGCCATGTCATCTTAACATCTTGTTCCTTGGGTTTTAGTTTTGGTTCCTGATTTTTTTAAAAAGCAACCAATGCAAATGGAGATTCTCTAGCAGTTAGTTCCTCCGTGTCCATATTAAGTAGTATGTTACCTTGTGTTGTAGGGAATTGTTACAGAGAAGGAACCAGACTACGTTATCCCTAAGTAATTTAATGGAGGGCGTCCTTTTTTGTTTTCCAGTTAAACCAAGGAGAAATAAGAAATTAAGTCCTAAAGGATCAGGTCAGTCTCCCATCATCCCCAATATCTCTTGAGCAGATGGTATGTTGAAGAANAGGAACCAGACTACGTTATCCCTAAGTAATTTAATGGAGGGCGTCCTTTTTTGTTTTCCAGTTAAACCAAGGAGAAATAAGAAATTAAGTCCTAAAGGATCAGGTCAGTCTCCCATCATCCCCAATATCTCTTGAGCAGATGGTATGTTGAAGAAGGCAATGGCACCCCACTCCAGTACTTTTGCCTGGAAAATCCTACGGACAGAGGAGCCTGGAAGGCTGCAGTCCATGGGGTCGCTGAGGGTTGGACACGACTGAGTGGCTTCACTTTCAGTTTTCACTTTCATGCGTTGGAGAAGGAAATGGCAACCCACTCCAGTGTTCTTGCCTGGAGAATCCCAGAGACGGTGGAGCCTGGTGGGCTGCCGTCTATGGGGTCGCACAGAGTCAGACATGACTGAAGTGACTTAGCAGCAGCAGCAGCAGATGGTATGTGACAGTCAGTGTTCTAGATGCTGAAGACGCAGTAGAGCATCTTCAGGACAAACAAGGTATTATCCAGGAACTAACATTCTAGTGGGAGATGGAGGACAAACTATAGACAAAGAAACAAATACATGGGGACATTAGACAGTGTTAAGAGCTACTCGGAGGATTGCAATAGTGTGATGAGAGAGGGATTGATACCTTAGCATAGCTGACTAGGGCTTTGAAAGTGATGACATTTGAATGAAAAGAAGGAGCCAACCTATAAAGACTGGGGAGTAAGGTGGGGCTGGGGGCAGCAATACAAGCAGAAAAGCTCTAAGTGGGAGGGGAAACTTTAATATCACATATATGTGTGTTCTAAGGACAAAAAGAAGGCCAGTTGCTGACCTTGATAGGTAAGAGGAGTTGAGAAGAAATAATGGGATGAGATAGGAAATGGGAAGACCAAATCATGTTGGGTTTTTAAGCCATAGTACTGCAGATGGTGATTGCAGCCATGAAATTAAAAGACGCTTACTCCTTGGAATAAAAGTTATAACCAACCTAGATAGCATATTCAAAAGCAGAGACATTACTTTGCCAACAAAGTTCCGTCTAGTCAAGGCTATAGTTTTTCCAGTAGTCATGTATGGATGCGAGAGTTGGACTGTGAAGAAAGCTGAGCACCAAAGAATTGATGCTTTTGAACTGTGGCATTGGAGAAGACTCTTGAGAGTTCCTTGAACTACAAGGAGATCCAACTAGTCCATTCTGAAGGCGATCAGCCCTGGGTGTTCTTTGGAAGGAATGATGCTAAAGCTGAAACTCCAGTACTTTGGCCACCTCATGCAAAGAGTTGACTCATTGGAAAAGACTCTGATGCTGGGAGATATTGGGGGCAGGAGGAGAAGGGCACGACCAAGGATGAGATGGCTGGATGGCATCACCGACTCGATGGACCTGAGTCTGAGTGAACTCTGGGAAATGGTGATGGACAGGGAGGCCTGGCATACTGCGATTCACACGACTGAGTGACTGAACTGGACTGAATTGAAGGAATTTGGATTTTATTATATGTATTAATAGGAAGACTTTCAAGAAAGAGAGAGATTTGATTTCATCTAGGTTTTCGAACTTTCCTGCCTGGGATGGTTGGAGGCTGATTGTTTTTTCTCTTTAGTTACCAAGAAAATAAAGGTTACAGTGAACTAAAAGTTGGCATGATTTCTCTTAGGAAGACAAGTTTTCATTCATTCAAAACTATTTATTGAGCATTTATTATCTGCCCAGCACTATGCCAGAAGTCAGAAATATACAAATCTTTGTCAAAAGGAGACTCTGTGGGGGACTTCCTTGGTAGTTCAGTGGCCAAGACTCTGTGCTTCCAATTCAGGGGGCCCGGGTTCAATCCCTGATCAGGGAACTAGATCCCACAAGCCACAACTAAGAGTTCGCATGCTGCAACAAGAGATCCCACGTGCTGCAAGTAAGATACAGTGCAGCCAATAAATAAATATTTTTTAACTTAAACAGGAAGAACAGTTTAGAATTCAGTTAGGATGAGATTTAAAATGAGAAACCACAAGACATTCTTTCTGTGAGAGTATTGTCAGGCTACCTGGATTTTACAGGAACCAAGAAAGGACATCTTCCTTCTCCAATCTTAAAAGGAAGTGTGATTATCTTACAAAGATGGCCTCCCTTTACTCATGCCTTTTGATACCCCTCCTGCCCTGACTGTGGGCTGGTCTTATGACTTGCTTTGGCTGATAGGACCATAGCAAGCATAAGTTAAACAGAGGCTTGAAATACACCCTGTAAATCAGAACTTGCTTGCTTTCTTTTGCTCCTCTTAGAAACCTTAAAAACCATTACCACGTGAACAAGCCCAGATCGGCCTGCTGGACTATAATAAAATGAGTTTCCAAGTGTTTTTTATTGCTTCAGATGACTCCAGCTAACCACCAAACATGAATATGAGGTCTTCCTAGGCTACCTATCCCCAGCTAAGCTGAAGGTGAAAGTGTTAGTCACTCAGTCATGTCCATGTGACCCCATGGACTGTAGCCTACCAGGCTCCTCTGTCCTTGGAATTCTCCAGGCAAGAATACTGGAGAGGATTGCCATTTCCTTCTCCAAGGGATCTTCCTGACCCAGGGATTGGACCCATGTCTCCCGCATTACAGGCAGATTCATTACCAACTAAGCCACCAGGGAAGCCTGAATGAAGCCTAGTCCAGACCAGATAACTAATCCAGTCTACCCACAGAATAGTGAGAAAGAATACTGTCATTCTTAAGGCAGTATGCTTTAGGAGAACTTTGTTACTCAGCAAAAGCTAACTGATATAAGAACACAGAAAAATCAATGTACTTCTCCGAAAGGAAAACTTCAGGTCTCATACTTCAGGCTAAGGACTCGGTTCTTCTTATCAATGACCTCTGAAGAGTGTCCATCTGTTTTTGCCTACCATCTCATACATCTATTGATTCTCCCTTTAGGCACTTACTTAGGGGAAAAACATGGTCCTGATCAAGATGACAGAAGATCCTATCAGAAGTGTACACAAAGGGATCTGAACAGGTGACAATGAAACCCAAGTTAACCATGTGATGACAAAGTCAAGGTGGCAGCTCTGCAAATACAAGGTGGGATTAGCGAGAGGAGAACAAGGGAGACCCCAGGGGGAGAAACACTCTAAGAAGCTTTGATCTGAACTCTGCCCTATCCAAGAACTCTTCACCCAGCCAAGGGATCTAAAACTCAATGGAGAGTCCATGAGCTCAGTAAGAAAGAGTTTACAGCTTCCTTCCTCAAAAGACTCCAAGATAAACAGAATAAACACCAGTTGGTCTCAGCTGGTCACACATTGGCCTGCCTGGAGGAGGGGGATGCCAGAGATAGCTTCTTGAGGTTGCTCCCAGCCATGCATTTCTAGGAAATAGACAATTATGAACAACATGGATTTTATTATCGTGACATCGCTAAGGTCTCTGCATAAAGCCTATATTTAAAAATATAAACATGTAAGTGAAAAAAAATGTCAGGGGAATAAATATTTGTCTTAAAAGAGACCATCTGTTTCAAATTTAAAAAAAAAAAAAAAAAAACCCAACATGTGTTTTATTTTAAATTTGTATGTGTGTTGTTATCCTTGGGTTAAGTATTAGGTAAATAGACAGAAGCATTGAGAATCCATTTTCCAGCAAATTTTGGTTAGAAATCCTTGTACACGTGACACAGGAGATAATTTGGGGGCTAATTGGAGCTTTGTGGGCAGCTGACTCCTTGCAGCCCTCTCCCTGTGTCCCTGGGTGACGCGATTGAGGGTTTCCCTGGGACTGGTGTTTGTTTTGGACAAGATGGCGTTTTACACCTCAGCCAACACAATACATCACGGGCTGCTACCCAGCCAGCCAGCTCCAAATTGCAGGTGTGACCAGCATGGCAGAACCACAGGTCCACTTTTGTTTGGGCCTGAGATGCAGCCTTAAAGCTCCATTAAAAAAAAAAAACAAAAACAAAAAAAAACACATTACTTGTTTATAATAAAAGAAGTAAAGAGTACAAATGCAAGCCTCAGAGTATGAAATGGGTACACCAAATATAAGGGCCAAAGAAATAGTATTTGGAACATCTAAAGAATTCCTACATACCAATGAGAAAGATGTAAAATCCAATAGAAAGTAGGAGAAACCTTGAACAAGAAATTCATTCACAGCAACATGGATAGACCTAGAAATTATCATACTAAGTGAAGTGAGTTAGACAGACAAAGACAAACATCATATGATATCACTTATATGAGGAATCTCAAAAAAAATGAACTTATTTACAAAACAGAAACAGACCCGCAGACTTTGAAAACAAACTTAGGGTTACCCAAGGGAAAAGGTCGGGGGAGGGATAAATTAGGAGTTTGGAATTAAAATACACACACTACACATATAAAGAGATAATCCATAAGAACCAACTGTATGGCACAGAGAACTCTACTCAAAGCCCAGTCATTCTGAATGCAAACCCTGTTTGGTATCTGTGACCAGACTGGCTGGAGTAAGACTGGGGTGTCAAGAATAGCTTTGCAAAGATGATTGTTATCTGGCCTTAATGGATAAATAGGGGAGAGGCATGGGAGGGGTCATTTCAGAAAGAGGGAATTGCAAAAGTGTTCTGATATATTTTGAGAAATGGCATCAACTGGGGGCAGCTGCAAAGGAGGAGCGACTGGAGATAAAGTTGGAGAGGTGCTGGGAACAGTGAACAACTTTTATTTTTTGTCTGTTCATCCTCCCCTGCGTTCATTTCAGGTGATTCTGGTGGGGCTGTCAAGCTCTCCATTCAGAACACGTCACCCCTCTGGACCCAGCCATTGGCCCAAGAGTGGTCACATGACCCAGTTAAAGCCAAACAGAGTTTGTGCCATGCTTAGCTGCTCAGTGGTGTCCGACTCTCTGCGACCCCATGGACTGTAGCTGGCCAGTCTCCTCTGTCCATGGGGGTTCTCCAGGCAAGAAAACTGGAATGGGTTGCATGCCCTCCTCCAGGGGATCTTCCTGACCCAGAGACTGAAACCAAGTCTTCTGCATTGCAGGCAGATTCTTTACCAGCTGGGCCACCAGGGAAGCCAAGAATACTGGAGTAGGTGGCCTATCCCTTGCTCAGGGCATCTTCCCGACCCAGGAATTGAACCGGGGCCTCCTGCTTTACAGATGGATTCTTTACCAGCTGAGCTAACAGGGAAGCCCAGAGAACCAAAAAAAGTTTGGTTTGGTTTAATATGGTCTGATTTGGTTTGGAAGGGCGGGGTTGGTAATAGGGTTCTGTGAAAAAGAGCTTTCTCCTTCCTCCTAAGATCATAGACTGAAGGGACCCAGTAAGGCATCGTTCTCTTTCCCATCTTATAGAGAGTTCTTGTTTGTGAATTAAGATCAGTGCAGTGAAAAGCAGAGAGGAAAGAAAGATGACTGACGTTATTTGAGCTCATGGGTCCAACTACCCCTAACCAGGGTCTTTCCATTTTTACTATAATTGATCAGAGTTGGGTTTCCATCTCTTGAGCAACTAAGAAATTATTGACTAGCACAGTTAGAGTTGGAAGCCAAAATTAAATTCACGGCAAGAAGCAAACAGCCCAACCTGATATGGGCAAGAGTCCAGTGGTTCCCCGGGCTAAAGAGCTAAAGAAAAGTGAAAGTGTTATTCACTCAGTCGTATCTGACTTTTGCGACTCCATGGACTGTAGCTTACCAGACTCCTCTGTCCATGGAATTCTCCAGGCAAGAATACTGGAGTGAGTCGCCATTCCCTTCTCCAGGGAATCTTCCTGACCGAGGGATCAAACCCATATCTACTGAGGCTCTTGCATAGCAAGTGGATTCTTTACCATCTGAGCCACCAGCTAACTGCCCACCAAAATACATGCTCCCACTCCATCTCATAGCGTTGTTACTGGGAAATGGACCTCCCACGAACGATTACATTTCCTGGCCCTCACTCCCTGGTTTGACTCTAGATGTGGTATTCTTACCAGTGGAATATGAGCAGAAATGATGTGAATGATTTCCAGAACAAGACCTTAAAAGTGGGCCCTTCTTCTACACTCTATTTACTGTTCTGCCTGGATGGGGAGGGTGATGAGATGGAGGAGATGGTACCACAACATGGGAAGAGCCTGTATCCCTGAAACACAGCACTGAGAACTGTCACCGCTGAAAAGGATCACTGAGTCTGAACAGCTAATGCTGGCAAGAAATGAACTTCTGAGTTTGTGCCATTATGCCATTATGTCCATTATGCCAGTTTGGACATCTAGTTGTTATATCAGCTGAGGCTACCCTAATTATTATATCCCCTTCAACATTCTGAAAGTTGCTTGCAACCCCAAAGTCTGCCACCTCTGGTTTTGCTCTCTAATGCCAGAATTACTCAGATCAATGACTCTCCTGCTGGTGAAATCCCCCATTACAAAATCTGTTAGTTGCATGAATTTCTGGAGAACGTACTACATGCCAGGTGATGTACTAGCTGTTTAAGGTTACCATGGTAAATTAGATATGCTATAGTTCACTGTTATCACCAATTAAGAGATGTACCATTACCATCTTATGTACCACTAAAAACTACAAGGAGACCCAACTAGTCCATTCTGAAGAAGATCGGCCCTGGGATTTCTTTGGAAGGAATGATGCTAAAGCTGAAGCTCCAGTACTTTGGCCACTTCATGCGAAGAGTTGACTCATTGGAAAAGACTCTGATGCTGGGAGGGATTGGGGGCGGGAGGAGAAGGGGACGACAGAGGATGAGATGGCTTGATGGCATCACTGACACGATGGACGTGAGTGTGAGTGAACTCCGGGAGTTGGTGATGGACAGGGAGGCCCTGCGTGCTGTGATTCATGGGATCACAAAGAGTCGGACATGACTGAGCGACTGAACTGAACTGAACTGAAAAAATACATATTGCTTATGACATGCCATCAAAAGCCACCCTAACTTCAGCAATGTGAAAATGGAGGGGAGGGTGTTGAAAACTGATGAAATACGGTATTTCTAACCTTCAAGAAGCTGAAGATCTTATGAAAAAGCAGATAAGTAAATAAATATGTTCTGTACAACACAAACGTATGAGCAGTTAGGTAGACTGTTCAGCCAGTATCCAGAAAAAGAACTGACTTGGCCATAGAAATGGGCAAATCTTCACAAAGGTAATATCTGAGCTGAATCTCGAAGGAGGAAAAGAGGAAGAATTTGCCAGATTTGCCAGGAGAGAGTCTCCCTGGGACCAGCAGGTCCAGCATGTCTTTTAGATGCTTTCTCCAAACACTCAGAGGGGATTTCATGAATTTCCAGGGACTAGCATGGCTTAGCAAAATCTCAAAATACTGTAGTGGTAAATTCCAATCAGGCAGCTTAATTTTCTGGATAAATGAAGGCTAATCTTTCAGGTGCCAAGGCACAATTTTAACTAGATTTTTTTAGTGGAAAACCTTCCAAACTATGCCATAGTAAAAACCCTTGGCATCTAGAAGAGGTACATCTCGGGGTCTTGGTGAATCTCCAAGTCCATAAATACAGCTAAGTTTGGACAGACTTCTGGCTTGCTCAGCGATCACATTTAGATGGAAAACCATAGGTATCTTGTGTGCAGCTTGGAAATACACATCACCCTCCCCTTCCACTGACTCTACAGTTTTGCCTCCTGCTTGATGAGCAATTATATGTAACCAGTATATTGACCACGCATGACTTATGATGTAATCAAAGCACAATTTTATTTTCGTCTCTCATTATCCCTTTAACCCTGACTCCACATGGGCAGTCTTTCTGTACCATGAAATGAAAACTCCTTGTAGACCCATGACTTTTCCGTTCAGTCTTGGGTGGCTGACACTAGAAGCGACGGACAGTCCTGACTCAGTACGCTGAACGCCTGTTTCTGCAAAAAGATTTAACTCGATTGAAGAGCATGTCTTCCTTCCAGTTTGCTTTAGGCTGAAAGCCTTTGGTGGGAAGGGAGGGAGTGGTTAGTCTAGCTGTCTTATGTGTCTTTCACCAACACACACACATACACACACGCATTCACTGAGGGCAGGGAGTCAGAGCGCTGCAACAGCTCCCTCCAGAGAAATCTCTTTGCTCATCTCTTCTCCCTCTCCACTGCTTCAACCATTTTATATTCTCAAGGGGGATAAAGTAGTGTTGACAATTCCATTTCCTTTGTACGTTCTGCAAGTGGTAATCTAACACTGTAATTGCACATCTGTTATACCTTCAAGTCTCTGTCAAAGTTTTATTTTTAAGATGCTACAGAATGTATCATCGTTATGGACTGACTGTGTCCCCACTGCCAGCTGAAGCCTTAATCCCCAGTGTGATGGTATTTGGAGGTAGGGCCTCTGAGAGATAATTAGGATGAGATGAGGTCATGAGAGTGGGGACACCATGGTGGGATTCTTCTTCTTCTTAGAAGAAGAAGAGCTCTGCTAATCTCTCTGTCTCTCCCTCCCTATGTGAGGGCACAGCAGGAAGGTAGCCACCTGCAAGCCAGGAAGAGAGTTCTCACCAGAACCCAACCATGCTAGTATTCTGACCTCGGACTTCCATCCTCCAAAGGTGTTAGAAAACTGATTTACATGGCTTAAGCCGCCGAGCCAGTGGTATTTTGTTATGACAGCCTGAGCTGACTGATACAATTGATAACCAGAGCACTTACTGAAACAGTTTTACGGGTAGCTCTCTCTAGCTTTTCCCTAGTTTCTGTGTTGGACACATAGTAGGCAGTCAAAAAAAATTTTTTAATGAATAAATGAGTGCTTGTATAGCCAGAGAGATAGGCTCACTCACTTTAAGTGACTAAGCCACGATAGAATGCAACATTTCATTCTGTGCGTGTGTAATGTTAAACAACATACATGTAAGCAGAGAAAAGAGCAAAGTTCCCTTTCACCATTTTCCTCCCTAACTCATAACCCTCCCCTACTAAGAGAGCATGGTGCTGCTGCTGCTGCTAAGTCGCTTGTCGTGTCCGACTCTGTGCAACCCCATAGACAGCAGCCCACAAAGCTCCCTCATCCCTGGGATTCTCCAGGCAAGAACACTGGAGCAGGTTGCCATTTCCTTCCCCAACGTATGAAAGTGAAAAGTGAGAATGGAGTCGCTCAGTCGTGTCTGACTCCTAGCGACACCATGGACTGCAGCCCACCAGGCTCCTCCATCCATGGGATTTTCCAGGCAAGAGTGCTGGAGTGGGTGCCATCGCCTTCTCCGAGGAGAGCATGCACATGCCCACAAGCAGTGTGGCATCTCCCTGGCAGACCTCGTGCCTCGGTCTGTGCTACCTGGTACTGCGTCAGACACGCCGTGCTGTAACTTGCACTTCCTTTTCTAAACATGTTTTATTTACTTAATTATTTTTGTGCTGGGTCTTTGTCGCTACTCGCAGGCTTCCTCTAGTTGCAGTGACTGGGGCTTACTCTCTAGCTGCAGAGCACGGGCTTCGGTTGCGATGGCTTCTCCTGTTGCAGAGCACGCATTCTAGGGTGCACAAGATTCCAGGGTGGTAGCGCACGAGCATAGTTGCTCCGCGGCATGTGGAATCTTCCTGGACAAGGGATCGAACTCGTATCCCCTGAATTGGCAGGCAGGCTCTTAACCACCGGACCTCCAGGGAAATCCTGGACTTTCTCTTAAATCTAGCAGACTTATCTATGCCAGTACATTCCTTATCCTTTTAAATGCTCTTTATATTTCACAGCAGAGACCCACCTATGCATGGGCATTTCGGGTGTTCCCCTCATACAACGTGGCAAAACATTTCTTTCCACACGCCTCTTTGGGGACATGTGCAATATTGACCTAGGTTAGATGATTTGTGCATTGAAAACTTTGCTGGCCTCTTCCACACCGCTGTCCTAAGGCTGAGGTTTACATTCCACTCCACTCAAAATGTTCCACATCCTGCCAATACGGAAACTTTGAATCTTCTCAAATTGGTATTAACTTGATAGGAAAACACCTCACTGATGACAAGGTCTCTGATAACTAGTCAATTTTGTGGCCTTTTTTTATTTTTGCTATAAATTGCCTATTCTCATTTCATATCTATTTTTCTGTTGGGTCATTTGGCTTTTAATTGAATTTTATAGAAACTCTATTTTTGTGGGTTTTAACCCTCTGTCTCTTACATATGTTATAAATACTGTCTCCAGAGTATCATTTGTCTTGATTTTGTTTACAGTATCTTTTTTGGTATGAAAGTGTTTATGTTTATGCAAATATAATAAATGTCTCTTTTGTGGCATCCTTTGTTACTCCTAAGGTTAATAAAATATTCATTTATATTTTCTTCAGATGTTTTCAAAGTTTTTGGTGTTGTTTTGCAGGGCAGTTTAGCTTTCTATTCCATCTAGAATAAACTTTTGATATAGGAGGAAAAAAGGGAGCCAATTTTTTTTCCCTAAATTTTGATGACCTCAGTCTCATTTATTGAGTAATATATCCTTTATCCCACTTATTGGCAATGCAAAATTTATCCTGTATTAAATTACCATCTGTGTGTGTATGTGTATGAGTGATATTTCACTTTCGCCCTAAATTTTTGATGACCTCAATCTCATTTATTGAGTAATCTATCTTTTCTCTCATTTATCGGCAATGAAACATTTATCCTGTATTAAATTACTATCTATGTGTGAGAGTGAAATTGCACTCTAACTTATCCAAAATGTCTCTTTTCTTAAACCTCTTCAATTCTTTCACTAGCAACAAGAACTGGCTTGGGAGAGAAGCTATTTCTCAGGTACATATATATATATATATACACATAGGAGATTCTTTTCACTTCCATGATGGAAAACAGAATGCAAATCCTTTTCAATAAGAGGTTCTTTCCCTACCTCAGATGTACACTGTCGGCAGATCAAATGCATATTTCAGCAAATATCAAATTCTTATACTTTAGGGATCATGCAAGCATCAAAAATAGCTATTCCATCCCCTGGACTACTCGGTCATCATTATACTCAATCCCTAGAGCATATTAGCGGAGAAGGCAATGGCACCCCACTCCAGTACTCTTGCCTGGAAAATCCCATGGATGGAGGAGCCTGGTGGGCTGCAGTCCATGAGATTGCTAAGAGTTGGACACAACTGAGAAAGTTCACTTTAAGTTTTCACTTTCATGCATTGGAGAAGGAAGTGGCAACCCACTCCAGTTGTTCTTGCCTGGAGAATCCCAGGGACGAGGGAGCCTGGTGTGCTGCCGTCTATGGGGTCACACAGAGTCGGACATGACTGAAGCGACTTAGCAGCAGCAGCAGCAGCAGAGCATATTAGATAATGTGCAACTCTTGTTGACTTGGAGTGGACCCTGGCCTGGACTGCTGCTTAGAGCTCTGCCTGGTGATGTCTACCTAGAACAGTTCCGGAAGAGGAGGTCTCTGTCAGTGGGATTCAGTGTCTGCTGTGTAAAGTGTTCAGACAAGCACCCAGGAGGGGTATGTTCTGGAATCATTTTTTTCTAGCTTGTTTCCTAGTGACCCTTTGGGCATCCTAGATGCCAATCCCAATGTCCCCTGTCACCACACAGAGCCAAAAGATAGGCATTCTTGTACACAGAGATGACGTTTTACTATCTCAAATTAGAGGTGACCCAAAAATCAATTTGCCATGCCAGCCAATTATTTCCAGAAAGAAATCCCACAAATCAACGGTCCTAAAACTAAAAATGCTATCTCTCAGAGGCACTCCACATTTGAACCGATTTATAAATAACGATCCCAATCCAGTACAAGTCACTTCATTTAGTTACCTTGGCACTCAAGGAGAGTTTTTCTTGGATAGAGTCCTGACAGTAGCACTGCCCAGAGCCAGGCATTCTCTGGTGCTTTGCCAAGATTTTATTTGGCAGTGGCGAGGGTCTGGTTATACCAATCTTAAACACTCCTAGCCATGGGCACTACATCAGCCATCTTACTTGAAGTAGGCTTTGGAGCTCTGGGTTTGTTCATTCCCTGATGCTGTGGAATGGGCTCCAGGCAACTTTAGCAGAGAGTTCTGATCTTGCTGGTGGGCAGTGAGGGGAGGGCTCAGCTTTCCAAAGGGATGCCAATCTCACCCAAACTCAATCATCAGTCAAAATGTGGATAGGAACTCACAGGGCATGAAGAACACTGCTCTTCAAGCCCAGCGAGGAAGGACAGTTTGAACCCTCTACCACTAAATATTTACTCAAAAGCCCTGTTGAGAAATAACACTATTCAGAGAGGACTGCATGAAGGATAAGCAGTCCATCCACCCTTCCAGATCTCCTAACACCAATCCCTGGATCTTGCCAGAGCGTCTGAAACACGGATGCCTGGAGTGCATCACATTGGCCCCGGCAGGATTGCTTTTACTGAACTGTTTTTGGTGTGATGCCATCAGCATTTTTAAATGTAATTACAAGAAACAGTCCCATGAAAAGCATTATTATGTTTCGGGTAAGAAGGCTGTTGAAGACATTGTTCCTTACATCACACAGTGTTTTCATTATTAAGTATCCTCAGGGGTAACTCTGAATTTAGTACTAAAAATATTAGTGCTTCTCCTGGGCAATTGGTTTCCTTATCCATGGCATGATTTTTCTAGAGGATACTGTGAGGAACACTAGGGCAAAAGGCAATTAATTGGTTTTCCATGAAAAAGGGGTTCCATAGTCAAAAAAAAAAAAAGGTAAAAATCTACAGGGCAAATTTGTTTTTGCTTTTAAAGCAGGACTTCTAGTCACTAATATGCTAACATGCATTACACATATATTGTTATGGTATAACATTTATGTCCCAGGTGACCCAGAGGATCATAACTAGCCAGTGCTTGTGTTGGGTCCTAACATATAGCTGATGTGGATATTTACTTGCTTAAACTGCCTTCTCTTCCCTAATCTGAGACTTCTGATTGCACTGCCCAGCTCCCTGCAGCCAGGTATGGAGACCTTAGAAGTACTAAAATGTGACATGATAACTACTGTTGAGTCTCCTCTCTTGCTCCCTCTTGTCTCCACCGCCACCACCTGGCTCTGCCTCCACTTAGGTGCCCAGACAGAGCAACATGTATATATCTTCAGCTGCTCCACTCTGACACATGGGCTGCTGTTTCTCTCCATTCTTGCAAACTGGTTTTGCTCCCATCTTGTGAAAGTTCTGCTCCTGCCCCAGCCTCCAGTGCTCTGACTTCTCAGAGTGTCTCCATTTCTTTCTCTTTTGTCACCTGGCTATTCTTGGCAAATCTTGCAAGACTGAGGGAAAATGCTCACATTTGTAGACATTATGAGATACTCAAAGTTCCGCTTTCTTCTCATGCGAGGAATAAACTAATCAGAGGGCATAATTTCCTTTTGGAATATTTATCTTAAAAAAAAAAAAAAAAAAACTGTGTTCATTGATTATTGGAGCTCCAAGACTGACATTTTGCAAACATGGTTGGCAAAATGGAAACAAGGTTGTTTTTTCCATCACCACCACCACCACCACCCCACCAGTCTTCTGGGTCCACGGCTAAGGGAATGCCTTAAAATTCTAGAAAACTGCATTCTGTATTCATGGCAGAAACTATTGCATATCAACTCCGCTCTTCATTAGCAATAGATGCCTCAATTTTTAGCTGGCACCCAGAATAAACACTACATTTCCTAGCCCCCTTTGCAACTAGAAGTAAAGTTAAGTTAAGTCGCTCAGTCGTGTCCAACTCTTTGCGACCCCGTGGACTGTAGCCCACCAGGCTCCTCCATCCATGGGATTCTCCAAGCAAGAATACTGGAGTGGGTTGCCATTTCCTTCTCCAGGGTATCTTTCCAACCCAGGGATCGAACCCAGGTCTCCCGCATAAGAGGCAGACACTTTAACCTCTGAGCCACCAGGGAAGTCCAACTAGAAGTAAACATGTGACTAAATGCTTATCAATGAGACATAAATGAAACTGGCATTTGTAACTTATGGGAAGTGTCCTTAAAGGTTTGCCTTTCTTAATCTATCTCTTTCTGCTAGTGAGAGTGTGATGTGATGCCTGGAGCTCTTGTAGCTATCTTAAGTTATGAGACAGCACACCAAGAATGATAGAGCAGCAAAATGCAAGAAGTCTAAGTCCCTGATAATTGTAATAGATTCACCATACACTCCTACACTTCCTAACTCTGGATCCTCTTATGTGAGTGAGAAATATTCATCTAGTTTAATTAGGGAAGTGTTGCTTGTGACTCCAAGCTATATTTTGTCCTAATTAAAACACTTACTACCTACAGTTTTTTGAAAGAGGAAAGAGCCTGAGTCTCATAGTCTAATCCTAGATGTCATAGTCTAAGGTTAAAGGGACCCTCAAAAGGGAACTTTCAAATTGTCAAAAGCAGAGAATGCAGAATAGGGAGTGAGAAGTAAAGCCAACAGATCCACAGGGGTAATTGACAAGAGATGTACGTGCTGGAGGACTCTGCTCCTCCAAGCAGTTTTGAATCATTGTCATGAGGATTACCTGAGAGTTTGTTATGCACAACCTCAGGCCTGCCCCAGACACACTGAATCAGAAGATTCATTTTAGCAAGTCCCCAAAGTGGTTCATATGCACTTTGAAAAGTGAGAAGCATGGTCTTACAGAGGGCTTTAATATCACACACAGACAGAAATCAAAGCCACAGTTCCAGTTTGTCACAGGAGCTAGAACCAGGACGAAGTTATTTTGGAAGGTACGATGCCATCAGAAAAACTGCTACTCAGCAGAGAAACTGGCTGGCCACCCCAGGGTGTAGGTAAGAAAAAAAAAAGTTAATGAAAGAAATTGGAGCATTTAGCCTGTGTGTGCTAGTATAAAACTCAAATTCTCACCTTTACCAGGGGAAAAAAAAAGCCCAGAGCCAATAAAATGAAGTAAAACTGATCTAAGAATCCTATAATGAAGAAACTACACCAGAGGGATGTCTCCAAATACTAGAGAATATATAGGACTTAGTGGAAGAAAATCCTGCTGAAGATGAGATAAAACTTAAAAGGACCCAAAGAAATGCAAAACCACGAATGTCAGCAAAAATTACAAGTGAGAGAAATCATTCCCAAGGAATTGCCAACTACACCTTCAAAAAAGGAATTTTAAATAACTTTGTCTAAAATGTTTTAAAACTAGAAGAATATAACCTATACAGCAAGTGCAGACATTATGGAAAAAGAATTACTTTGAAAAAGAATTGAAATAGGACTTCCTCGGAGGTCCAGTGGTTAAGGCTCCACACTTCCAATGCAATAGGCATGGGTTTGATCCTTCACTGGGGAACCAAGATCCCATATATTATGCAGCCAAAAAAAAGGACTAAAATAAAGTTCAAAAATGAAAAACGTAATCTTTCAAATTTAAACACACAACCACTCCCATAGGCTGGTTCAACAGTCCATTGACAGAGCTCTGGAGGAAACTGGTGACTTGAAAAGCAGATCCACAAAAAAATCATCTAAAACACACCATAAAGAAAAGGACATTTTGTTAAATAAGTGAAAGAAAGAATATATGAGAAAGAAATTAAGAGCCATGGAGAATCTATTTTAATAGTTTTGCATCTATCTGTCAATAAGTGCTACAGAAAGGAAGAGGGTGAGAGGTAATATTTGCAGCGATGATGGCTAAGGGATTTTCAGACTTGGAAAAAAAAAAAAAAAAGGTTCTAAGCCTTGGGTTGGAAAACACATAGAATAAGTAAAAGTAAATACATACTTAGCCACATGATTGTGAAACCACAGAACATCAAGGGAAAAGATAATATTTTCAAAGATACTAGAGAATAGAGGAAGATTATCTTCAAAGACATGTCTACCAGATTGATGTCACCCCTCTCATTGGCAACAATATAGCTGCCAGAAAATGAGGGAATAATATCTTAAAAGTGCTAAGCAGGAAGAGAAAGTCCATCTGCAATTCTGTATTCAGTTGACTCACATCTGAGACGGAGGACAAAGGAAAAGATATTTTCAGAAAAAGACTGAGTTAACTGAACACAGATCTTCTTTGAATAACTACTAAAAGATTACTTCAGAAAAAGGAAGAGAGATGGGATTATAAGAAATGGTTGCGGGCATATATACATATATGGTAAGTCGTTTCAGTGGTGTCCAACTCTTTACAACCCTATGGACTGTAGCCCACCAGGCTCCTCTGGGATTTTCCAGGCAAGGATACTGGAGTGGGTTGTCATTTCCTCCTCCAGGGATATGCATGTGTGTGTGTGTGTGTGTGTGTGTGTGTGTGTGTGTGTGTTTAAACAAATTGCCCAACATCTGTTGGATCATAGAAAAAGCAAGAGAGTTCCAGAAAAAAACAGCTACCTCTGCTTCATGGACTACACTAAACCCTTTGACTGTGTGGATCACAAATGAACTGTGAAATTCTTAAAGAGATGGGAAAACCATAGCATCTTATCTGTCTCCTGAGAAACCTGTATGCAAGTCACAAAACAACAGTTATAACTGGACATAGAACCATAGAACATGGTTCAAAATTGGGAAAGAAGTACGTCAAGGCTGTATATTGTCACCCTGTTTATTTAACTTAAATGCAGAGTACATCATGTGAAATCCTGGGCTGGATGAATCACAAGCTGGAATCAAGATTGCCAGGAGAAATATCAAAACCCTCAGATATGCAGATGATACCACTGTACTGGCAGAAAGTGAAGAGAAACAAAAGAGTCTCTTGATGAAGGTGAAAGAGGAGAGTGAAAAGGCAGGTTTAAAACTCAACATTCAAAAAACTAAGATCATGGCATCTGATCCTATCACTTCATGGCAAATAGATGGGGAAACAATAGAAACAGTGACAAACTTGGCTCCATAATCACTATGGATGGTTACTGCAGCCATGAAATTAAAAAACACTTGCTCCCTGGGAGAAAGCCATGACAAGCCTAGGCAGGGTATTAAACAGCAGAGAATCACTTCTCCAACAAAGATCCATAGAGTCAAAGTTATGGTTTTTCCAGTAGACATGCATGGATGTGAGAGTTGGACCATAAAGAAAGCTGAGCACTGCAGATCTGATGCTTTCGAACTGTGGTGCTGGAGAAGATTCTTGAGAGCTCCTTGGACAGCAAGGAGATACTCTGAATGTTCACTAGAAGGACTGATGCTGAAGCCAAAGCTCCAGTACTTGGGCCACTTGATGCGAAGAGCTGACTCATTGGAAAAGACCCTGACACTGGGAAAGATTGAAGGCAGGAGGAGAAGGGGACAACAGACAAAAGGATGGTTGGATGGCATCACCAACTCAATGGACATGAGTTTGAGCAAACTGTGGGAGATGGTGAAGGACAGGGAAGCCTGGCATGCTGCAGTGCATGGGTCACAAAGAGTTGGACACGATTTAGAGACTGAACAGCTACAAAGACAAACATGGTGGTGAATCCAGACAGGTACAAATTTTAGAAATAAGAATACTGACCAATAGCAAAAACATGGCAGAGCCAAATGCTAGTCCATGGCAGCATGGAAGACAAGAATATNGCATGGGTCACAAAGAGTTGGACACGATTTAGAGACTGAACAGCTACAAAGACAAACATGGTGGTGAATCCAGACAGGTACAAATTTTAGAAATAAGAATACTGACCAATAGCAAAAACATGGCAGAGCCAAATGCTAGTCCATGGCAGCATGGAAGACAAGAATATTTAAAGCATTCTGAGTTTTGTGTCTTTTCTAGGTAGAGAATAAAGATACAATCAATTTAAAATTTGTCCCCAAAACATGAAGTGTAGATGCTAGGGGGAAAAAAACAATGAACCCAATCAAAAAATGGGCCAAAGATCTAATAGATATTTCTCCAAATAAGACATTCAGATGACCAAAAAGCACATGAAAAGATGCTTAAGATAGCTAATTATTAGAAAAATGCAACTCAGAACTACCATGAGGTATCACTTACACTGGTCAAAATGGTCATCTTCAAACAGTTGTTTATCAACGAATGCTGACGAGGGCGTGGAGCAAAGGGAGTGGCGAGCAGGGGTCTGTTCCATTGCCTATGCTGGACTGGAAGGATAGTGCCCAGCGGGAAGCACGCAGATGCTGCATGGAGTCAGGGGTTGGGGGCTTGCAGGGCAGGGCTGCTGCTGTAGGACTCCCAGGCCCTGCTTCTATACCCAACTTTTCACAACTTGTGCTCACCCCACATGAAGCCGTCCAGCCCCAGAGCCTTATCTCAAGCGCAAGCAGATGCTACTCAGGAACCCCAGGCACACCTTCACGTGTAACAAATTCAATAAGAGGCAAGAATGTGTTGGTGTGAATGGAAGATGGGGTCAGAGCAAGCGACCCACGTTATGTGCCACACACACCTTTATATAAATTATTTCATTTAGTCAGAGCCTCATAAACAGCTCTTTAAGATGAGCTTTGTTGTTTTCATAAAAATTACTATTTTGCCTGTTGCCTCTCAGGGGTTGTGGAGTTGGGTCTGAAAAGTTAAAAGCAGTATGTCTTTAAGAGGGAAAAGAAGAGACCTCTCTCTCACACCTTTTCTCACTAAGGCCCCCAAAACTGCTCTTAAACCTTACTCATCTTCCCTCTGTCCCCCAAATCTTCCAGTCCTCTACCCTGGACCCCAATCTTCCTGCATCCACACCCATCCGGCTTGCCAGCTTAAGCCTTCACAGTGCGGTTGCATAACTCTATCCTGGCTGGGCCACTGGCCCTTCACCAGCTGGATTCATGTACAGCCGCTGAGCAGCCAGTGCCAATTCACACTGTACTCAGGCTAGGAATAGTACAGGAGAGGGGAGGGGCCCTGTTTTACAGTGTAAAAGCAAGGATCAAGAGGACAAAGAGGTGGGAACTAACATTTGTGACATGCCCTGCACTTTGCACTGACTGCTTTACACATATTTTCTCATTAAGCTTCCCAACAAGCCTACAAATGACTATTAACCCTGCTTTAGATGTGGAAGGAGAAGCTCATAGGGTACAAGTAACTTTCCTGAATTTACAAGTCCTTTTGCTCATGGAAAGAGATCAAGAGATACAGACTCCAGAATTCTGAACCCATGACTCAGCCTCCTATAGCCACCCCCAGGAAGTTCTCCAAGGATTATAGATGCCCCAAGACGATGATGATGATAGAAATAAGAACAATGTAATATAAACATTCATTGAATACTGAAGACATACGAGGCATTTTATATACATTATATCACATTAACATGTATAATAACTCTAAGAGAATCATACATTAATGACCCTCATTTCACAGTCCAAAAAAAAAAAAAAATGAAGCCTTATAAAGGTTACGTGATTCCCCATATTGAAGTCTATAAGATAATGGAGGTAAGATTTCAACCTGGGTAATCTGACTCAGGAAACCAAATGCAACCATTGGATTAGTCAGAGTTAGGTTTTATGTGACAGAAAACTCCAATATAACAGTGACTTAAACAAGACAACTTATTTCTTTCTGAATTAAAAGAATGCTAGAAGCTGGCAATGCAAGACTATTTGGCATTTCCTCAGTCCTATGGATCCAGTTTATCACTCTGCCATGCTATAGTACATCCCTCATTCTCATGTTCTAAAGTGGCTGCTAGTGTTCCAGCCATCACATCTGCATTAGTAGCACAAATCAAATATGACCTGCCTTTTAAGGATGTTTCCTAAAAACCAACCATGCTAAGCATAGGAAAACTTTCAGTTCAGTTCAGTTCAGTTCAGTCACTGTCATGTCTGACTCTTTGGGACCCCATGAATCGCAGCAAGCGATTCCTATCCATCACCTCCCTGTCCATCACCAACTCCCAGACTTCACTCAAAATCAGGTCCNCCATGCTAAGCATAGGAAAACTTTCAGTTCAGTTCAGTTCAGTTCAGTCACTGTCATGTCTGACTCTTTGGGACCCCATGAATCGCAGCAAGCGATTCCTATCCATCACCTCCCTGTCCATCACCAACTCCCAGACTTCACTCAAAATCAGGTCCATCAAATCAGTGATGCCATCCAGCCATCTCATCCTCGGTCGTCCCCTTCTCCTCCTGCCCCCAATCCCTCCCAGCATCAGAGTCTTTTCCAATGAGTCAACTCTTTGCATGAGGTGACCAAAGTACTGGAGCTTCAGCTTTAGCATCAGTCCTTCCAAAGAACCCCCAGGACTGATCTCCTTCAGAATGGACTGGTTGGATCTCCTTGCAATCCAAGGGACTCTCAAGAGTCTTCTCCAACACCACAGTTCAAAAGCATCAATTCTTTAGCGTTCAGCTTTCTTCACAGTCCAACTCTCACAGTCATACATGACCACTGGAAAAACCATAGCGTTGACTAGACAGACCTTTGTTGGTAATATCTCTGCTTTTGAATATGCTATCTAGGTTGGTCGTAACTTTCCTTCCAAGGAGTAAGCGCCTTTTTAATTTCATGGCTACAGTAACAATTTGCAGTGATTTTGGACCCCCAAAAAATAAAGTCTGACACTGTTTCCCCATCTATTTCCCATGAAGTGATGGGACCAGATGCCATGATTTTTTCTGAATGTTGAGCCTTAAGCCAAATTTTTCACTCTCCTCTTTCACTTTCATCAAGAGGCTTTTTAGTTCCTCTTCACTTTCNGAGAGGGCATCAGAGGGCAGACACACTGAAACCATAATCACAGAAAACTAGCCAATCTGATCACATGGCCCATAGCCTTGTCTAACTCAATGAAACTAAGACATGCCATGTGGGGCCCCCCAAGACGGGTGGCCCATGGTGGAGAGGTCCGACAGAATGTGGTCCACTGGTGAAGGAAAACTTTATTCTGAGCCAAAGGCCCGGCACTCACCTTGGTAAACTAGGCTGGACAAAGTATGAGTCCAGCGCAGGCAGGCTTAATGCCTAGATTAGGATATAACAGGCCAGAGGCCTCCCTATGGCCCTTTCCACAAGGCCTATCTTGCCACAGCTGCTACACAGGAAGGAGCGAGAGGAAATGCCCCTGTCTCAGGGGCCCAGTAAACATTCTCAGTTGTGTCCTGCCTTTGGGGAAAGAGTGAAGAAGAACAGTGTTTAAATGTGATTTTTAGCAAAAGTTTGTTGACTTTTGGATTCGAGCAAGGGCTTACCAACTCAAAATCCCATTTTGTTTGCAATGTACCACAACCCCCCTTCTTTTGTTTTTAACCAACACTGTCCTCCAGTAGTTATTCATATAAACAAGCAGGGTCCATAAGGTTTAGTGGCACAGAAGAATAAGAAAAAGAAACTGATTAATGAACTGGCTCTTCCTGTAATATTTACACAAAATTAAATTAATCCAGGTAGAAATAATGTCAGTAAAAATTAAAATGAAATAAATTAGAAATGCTTTAATGATGTCATGCACAGAAAATCAATTACAAGAGGAGAAAATATATCACCAGTTCCTCCAGAGGAAGCAAAACTTGTCCTAGCACTTAATTCCTCACATGGACACCCCATGTTCACCTCCAGGGTTTCTTAGCCCATTCAAAGCAACTGACTTCTCTGTGAATCTGATTGCATCCATAAACACACTTACGGGGCAGGGGGGGAAGCATATACACCCATGCAATCATATTTTTCATTCAATTTCTGGCAATTCTCAGGCTCCAGAAGCTTAACCACAAATTTCAGCTTAGGAACCTCAATCTAGGTTACAGGCATGGCAGGGACAGTTGCCTCAAACCCTGTCCAGATAAGATGGAGGGCAGGGGGCAGGGAGGGATAATTTCCTACTGCCTGATAGGGAGCCACACTGGGGGGTCCCCAACAAGTGGCTGGGTTGAAATATGGCACCATGTGCCTATAAGCCTTACCATTCAGAATTCAAAACTTAGAAACTCTTCCAGTTGTTTCTTTCTGAACTTCTCTCCCTTCCCCCACCTTTTTAAATTAAAGACTGTTTTAATATACTAACTAAAGCTCAGGGGCAGTGATGGAGGATTTTGTCTTGATTTAGATCTGGATAGCAGCAAGGGCATTCCTGCAGGCTTAGAGTTGGGGAGTGTAGGACTAAGAAAGCTAGGCCAGTAGTATTGGGCTGGGGGCAGGGCAACAAATACTCAGAAGCAAGCCCCTCTAATCCCTGCTCTTCCCGAATATATGAACCTCTGGTGTAGAGAATGGGAAAACACTTTGACATCAGACAGACACACATTTACATGTCACGTTTTCACAATGTCACTTACCTCCTGTATGGCTCGGGCAAGTCTTTTATATCTAAGCCACATGTTCAGTGTCTGGCATGTTGTAGATAGCAGGAAAGGAAAGTTTGCCTGAGAGAACTGGCTTTTAGGGGTGTGGCTTAGTCCGCTCAGTAATATGGGGCTTCCCATGTAGCTCAGTGGTAAAGAATCTGCCTGCCAGTGCAGGAGATGTAGAAGACACAGGTTTGATCCCTGGGTTGGAAAGATCTGGAAAAGGAAATGGCAACCCACTCCAATATTCTTGCCACGTCTTACCATAAAAAGAAAATACTACAGACTACATGGCTTGGAAATATTTATTTCTCACCATTCTGAAGGCCAGAATTCCAAAATCAAAGCTCTGGCAGATTTGGTATCTGGTGAGAGTCCACTTCCTGGTGCAGAGATGGCCACCTTCTTGTTCTGTCCTCACATGGTAGAAGGGGATGAGGCTCTCTGGGGCACTCATCTCATTTATTAGGACTCTGACCCCATGGCCTAATTATCCCCTAAAGCCCCACCTCCTAATACCATCACACTGGGGGTTAGGTTTCAATATACACATTTGAGGGGCGGGGGGACAAAATATTTGGTGTATATCACGGTAAAAAGCTCTCAGAGTCCCAGAGCAATGAGGAGACAGAATGCCCATCCCTGGGATCCTGGGAAATGTGCTCTGAGATTCATTCAGGATGCCAGGGCCTAACTAGAAATCTTGCTCATAAAGACCCAGAACCCAGCAGCACAGCCCAGAACCGTTCCCTGAGGAGAGAGCAGAGGCTGAAATGGAGGCCATACTGTTGTGGAAAAAGATAAAAATATTTTTAAATAACAGTAAAAGGAAGGAGCAGAGAACACCAAAGACAAGGCATAGTGCTTGGGCTAGAAAGGAGTGGTGCTGCTCTTGGCATTTTGACCAGAACAATGATGAGTCCCCTCGCCACTGCCAGGAATCAGACGGAGTCCTGCCCTGAGTCCTTCAGTCCTGCTGAAGACCCTTCCCACCTGCCTTTCCCATGCCCCATCTGACCATCCAGGAGCAGGCTTGGCCAAGTCTCCATCTCCAACAAGATTAACAGTTACCACCCAAGGTGAAATAGACCAGCCCAGACTTTTCCCCAGATGAGATTATTTTCAGAAAAGAAATCTGCCAAGAGACAAGAGTTACCAAGAGTGAGGAGAGGGAAACAGCATATTGGGGCCATGTGGGAAAAGTTGGTTTCTAGCATTGCCCACACACCAAGATGGCAGAGAAATCAGATGCAGCAGGAAGGGGCGCCCTTCTCTCACAGCCCCCACCTCCAGCATTTATTCAGAGAGCATAGCTGTGTTATCCGGAACCCAAAGCCTCTGGACTGGTCGGCGCTGGTCTACCCGTGAGGACCCATCCAGAGACAAGGCTCTCCCTGGTCCCACCCCCGCCTCCTTCGGGCACCCTTCTCCCAGCACGTCAGATTAGCCTGAACATCCAACCCAAAACGCAAGGAGACAACCCAAGTGAGGACTCTGAAAGCCTCTCCAGGCTGATTCCACCCCCTGCCTCCCCCAGCCCTCACCTCAGGCTTGCCCTCTCCTTGGCAGAGCTCAAGGCAGGCTTATTTCCCCCAAGGTTGTCACAGACCAATTTTCTAAACTGCATGAAAACAGAAAACAAACAGAAAACCAAATCCACCAAAGCCTGAGTCTCAAGAACAGCTTGGCAGGCAGGAGCACCGTGCTAACAATTTCATGCTGTTTTAAGAGTTTCTAACTAAGCAATATGTACCAACAACCAGATGTGCCCTGATACCACAGAGGAGAACATGGGCTTCTAGAGACAGACAAGGGTTTTTGTAAAACAGGAAAACACTCATCAGGAAATTTCCAAGCTTCCAAGCATGCTGGGCCAGGGGTCGGGGGGGGGGGGG
>SJYA01001609.1:508659-528959 GCA_006410615.1 Neotragus moschatus
GAACTAAAAAGCATTTTGATGAAAGTGAAAGAGGAGAGTGGAAAAAGTTGGCTTAAAGCTCAACATTCAGAAAACGAAGATCATGGCATCTGGTCCCATCACTTCACGGCAAATAGATAGGGAAACAGTGGCTGAGTTTATTTTTCTGGGCTCCAAGATTGCTGCAGATGGTGATTGCAGCCATGAAATTAAAAGACTCCTTGGAAGGAAAATTATGACCAGCCTAGACAGCATATTATAAAGCAGAGACATCACTTTACCAACAAAGATCCGTCTAGTCAAGGCTATGGTTTTTCCAGTGGTCATGTATGGATGTGAGAGTTGGACTATTAAGAAAGCTGAGCACTGAAGAATTGATGCTTTTGAACTGTGGTGTTGGAGAAGACTCTTAAGAGTCCCTTGGACTACAAGGAGATCCAACCAGTGCATCCTAAAGGAGATCAGTTCTGGGTGTTCATTGGAAGGACTGCTGTTGAAGCTGAAACTCCAATATTTTGGCCATCTGATGTGAAGAACTGACTCATGTGAAAAGACCGTGATGCTGGAAAAGATTGAGGGCAAGAGCAGAAGGGGACGACAGAAGATGAGATGGTTAGATGGCATCACTGACCTGATGGGAGTCAGTGATGGGTTTGGGTGGACTCTGGGAGTTGGTTGTGGACAGGGAGGCCTGGCATGTTGTGATTCATGGGGTCGCAAAGAGTTGGACACGACTGAGTGATTGGACTGAACTGAACTGAACTATATGGGAAAAGAATCTGAAAGAATGGAGATATATGTGTGTGAATATTATATTAAAAAATCTGTCTGCAATGTAGGAGACCTAGGTTCAATCCCTGGGTCAGGAAGATCCCCTGGGAATAGCTACCACTCCAATATTCTTGCCTGGAAAATCCCAAGGACAGAGGAGCCTGGTGGACTATCGTCTATGGGGTCACAAAGGGTTAGACACATCTGAGTGACTAATACTTTCACATTTTTTTCATATATGTATACATATATAACTGATTTACTTTGCTGTATACCTGAAACTAACACAACATTCCAAATCAACTCTACTCCAATAAAAAGTTTTTTTAAAAAAGACTGCCAACTTTTGCATGCTTTGAGGGAAAAAAAAAAATCAGCATTTAATTGTGACCTTTGATTTCTTTTAATTTTTTAAAAATACATGCAACTTTGAAAGAAAAAAAGTAGCTGCTAGCCTGGGCTTTCCCTAACCTGGGAGGTCACTCCAGGTCAGAAGTCCTCCTGTGCCCCAGGGAGTCCTTGCTCCCTGCAAAGTCCATTAGCTCAGGCTTAATGCCTTCTTAAAGCCTGTGGCCCTCTTTATTAGGGTTGTGTTTGTCACCTGGTAACTTGTTTATTGCCCCAGCTCTGGGGTGGGAAGGGGAGGGTGGGCGTGAAGGTTACAAGTAGGTGGGAATTGCACACCTCAAGCCAGAGCCTCCCCTTGGTCATTATTTTCCCAGAATGACCTCTGGGGGTGGGGCATACCAGGCCCCCCTTGAGCTAACACATGACAAGCCGGCACAAAAGAACTGCAAACAGTCCCCTAATTAATGGGTTTGCTTAGAGCTGTTCTTCTGTTTAGGAACTTCATCCCAATAATTGCAGGCGCCATAATCATTAATCAGTCACTACTACTTTTCTGGGTGCTGACCACAGGCCCAGCTCCGTTCCAACCACCGTGAGGACAGAAGAACAGAAAACAGGAGCTCAGACCTATGCCAAGGGCTTCATCTCAGGAGCCCATAAATCCTCATGACAATCCAGAGAGAAGGGTATTATTACTCCTCTTTTCAGATAAGGAAACCAAGTCTCAGTAAAACTAACTAGCTCAAGGTGCTCAGCGCATCAGCAAGAAAATCAGAATTTTCACCTGAGTCTGATCAGTTCCAAAGGGGGGGCTCTGGGAAGCAACAGACTAACTGTTCAAAACTGGTTCAGGCCACACTGGCTGGGATGCGTCAGGCACATCCTCTAGACCCTAGGAGCCCAGGGAAGGGAGCACACAGGGAAGGGGTCCTGAGAGAAGACAACCTTCTAAAGGGCTGGCAGTGTGGGCTGGGCCCTGAAGGGTGGAGAGAATCATACGTGTTTAATAAGTTGCACTCGGGCACTTTCTCCAACCACTAAGTCCAGGATTGGAAAGGATTGTGGAATCTGTGCCTCACTCGGGGCCAATAAATGATTAGTCAAATGTCTGAGGAGGACGTGTAGACACACTCACACACAGGCACACACATGCAGACTCACCTCAGCAGCTCCAAACAGTGCCTGGAACGGGCACGAGAAAAGAGGACCTCAGCAGGCAGTGAGACATTGGCAACAGGCACCGGCAGGGATTAGGGCGAGAGCCAAACGCAGAGAAGACGTGGAGCCAGCGAGTCCTGTGACCACCCTGGGCCCGCGAGGTTGGCAGCTTCTGGAATGTCTCAATTTAGACCTTATCCCAGAACATGAGAAACACCAGGGGTGGAGGAGAGGGGCCAGGAGAGGATGAAGAGCTGGGACTGACTGAGGACTGGGCTCTTTCTCCTCTTAATCAGCCACCTCCCCACCTCGGAGCTCCCCCCACCTTGACCCTCAAGACACACATGGGCCAGGTGTTCAGACCCCCCAGCTCCATGGGAAGAAATACAGATCACAATCCCATACAGATTCACCCACCAGTCTCTCCAGGGCCCTGGCTCTTTCCTTACTGATGCCTCTCCCAGGCAGAGACTCAGGATCCGCAAGCCAAGCCTGGGTCTGGTCGAAGGCAGAAAAATGAGAGCCAGCCAGGATCTGGCCAGCCAGGCCCGCCCCAGCCCATCCCCTGAATGGGGTATGTGTGTCAGCCCTGAAGGAGTTCCGTGCAGGCAAGCTGTTGTTCTATTCTAGAGCTGGGGTGAGTGGAGCCTGAGCCCTGAGGTCATCCAAGCCCATCTTCCATGGCTCCAGGACCTGACACACTGTCCCACCCTCCATGACATGCATGACATCACCAACAGGCTGTGTTTCTGAATTACATTCCAGAATGAGCTGCTGCTCCATAGGAGCAGGCCAATTCTTTCCCCAGTGGCCAAAGCTTCTTAATCTCCAAGAAAAGTACACCCTAGTCCTGGGGAACAGGCTTGGAGCCAGTAGCCACCAGCCAAGATTCGATAAACTAAACTCTAAATAGGCAGCAAGGCGGAGGCTCAGCTCCATACCAGTCAGCACAGTTCACCTGGAAACCCACCTCTCACTCAGCTGCCTAGCCCTCCACAACTGAACTAGGACCAACTCTGAGTAGGGTCCCCACAAGTGTGAGCTGAGGGGGCTGGTCCCGTTCTGAAGCAACTCGTTCCCACCCCTGCCTGCTCTCCCAATCTTCCACAGAGCCTCTGGCTGTTCCTGACCTCAACTAATGGGTCAAGGAGGCCAAAAGCCCATTTATCATTTTAATTTGCCACCAGCTACTGAGCTTTCTCTGGAGAATCTTCCCCATACCATATCCTAGGTGTCTGTGGAAACAGATGTGCTGGAAACCCCAGCTCTCCACGCTGCAGGCAAGGAAGCACGAGAGAACAGGAAACAGAGGGAACACTGAGAAGAGCCTGGGTCTCCTGATTCTCCCAGCAGAGACACAAAGCACAGTTTAGAGGAAGGTGGTGATAAACTGTGATGATCTGTAATTCTGAGAAGACAGTGGTATCAGGAGGGAGATGGGGAGACCTTCCAACAGCAGACACCATAAGCGAGCGCCCTCCTAGGGCACATGCCAGTGCTCCAACCTCAGTCGTGCCTGTGGGGTCGGACCAGTCCCTGAGCCTTACAGTTGGTCCTAGTTCAGTTGTGGAGGGCCAGCCCCTGAGCCTCCCACCTTGGAGCAGCAAGGAAAATGAGTCATGGCCACAGGACTGGACTCAGCTGGCTTTCCAGCCTGCACGAGCCCTTGTGGGCTTTTCTCAAGGCCAGTTGAGAGGCTCTGCCTCAGAGGGGAGACCAGCACCACCTTAGGTCTTTAATGGGACAGGCTGGAGGGATGAGCCACAGTCACATCCTGATGATTCTGCGTCTTGCTGAACATCCCTGGCTAGCTAACCAGCTCTCTCCCTCCATCCCTCTCTCCCTCCCACCTCCATCTACCCTCTTCCTCTTCCCATCCTCCATCACTCTCTCATCCACATAGATTGTGTGTCTCTTCCTGGCAGCTGGCTCTGTCCCACTCTCTGCCCTCCTCCCCACTCTCTCAAGCCCCCACCTACTCTGAAGCCAGCAGGGCATGAGCTGTTCAGAGCTGACTGGAACAGGAAACAGCCCTTTTGAGTCTGAACATGTCGCAGTGGAACAGACTCTGCTGAAAGCCAGACTCGCTGGGCTCAGACATCGAACAGCAGCTTCAGGGACACACTCTGGCTGTGACTGTAAACCACCTTATTTCCTACAGGTGTCTGAGTCACCATCCACTCAACACTGTCGCTTCCAGCCCAGCAAGGCCTTTCAGCTCCCTTTCTCTTGAGCATATGCAACCTAAATTGGGCAGGTGACAAAAGGGGGAGCGGGGAAGAGGGTACCTTGGAGGAACTCCCAGGAACCACATCCATACGAAAGACTGTAGATAAGACCAGAGAAGTGAAGTTGAAGGATAGTGTCCGTAGGCACAGCCACATCCCCCACAACTCCCTCCCAGGCTGGTCTGGGAGCATTGAGCAAGCCCTATAGAACACAGGATGGTGGACTTCCTAGGACAGAGTTCAAACAACAGAGGTACACACGGACCTCACCTCAGATAGCAAGAGCCCACTCAAGGCCTAGAGAAAGCCTTACTCACAGCACAGGTTTTCCAACACTGAGAATTTAAGGTTGCCTGCAGAGTAGGGTTGTCGGGTAAAATACAAGATACGTGGTTAAAACTGAATTTTGGATAAGCAAATAATTTTCTAATTTCAGTTCAGTTCAGTTGCTCAGTCATGTCTGATTCTTTGCAACCTCATGCACTGCAGCACACCAGGCTTCCCTGTCCATCACCAACTCCTGGAGCTTACTGAAATTCATGTCCATGGAGTCGGTGATGCCATCCAGCCATCTCATCCTCTCTTGTCCCCTTGTCCTCCTGCCTTCAATCTTTCTCAGCATCAGGGTCTTTTCAAATGACTCAGTTCTTCACATCAGGTGACCAAAGTATTGGAGGTTCAGCTTCAGCATCAGTCCTTCCAATGAATATTCAGGACTAATTTCCTTTAGGATTGACAGGTTGGATTTCCTTGCAGTCCAAGGGACTTTCAAGATCCTCCAACACCACAGTTTAAAAGCATCGATTCTTTGGTACTCAGCTTTCTTTCTAGTCCAACTCTCACATCCATACATGACTACTGGAAAAACCATAGCTTTCACTAGATGGACCTTTGTTGGCAAAGTAATGTCTCTGCTTTTTAATATGCTGTCTAGGTTGATCATAATTTTCCTTCCAAAGAGTAAGCATTTTTAATTTCATGGCTGCAGTCAACATCTACAGTGATTTTGGAACCCAAAGAAATAAAGTCTGTCACTCTTCCCACTCTATTTGCCATGAAGTGATGGGACCAGATGCCATGATCTTAGTTTTCTGAATGTTGAGCTTTAAGCCAACTTTTTCATTCTCTTCTTTCACTTTCATCGAGAGGATCTCTAGTTCTTTGCTTTCTGCCATAAGGGGTAGTGTCGTCCGCATATCTGAGGTTATTGATATTTCTCCTGGAAATCTTGATTCCAGCTTGTACTACTTCCAGCCCAGCGTTTCTCATGATGTACTCTGCATAGAAGTTAAATAAGCAGGATGACAATATACAGCTTTGACGTACTCCTTTTCCTATTTGGAACCAGTCTGTTGTTCCGTGTCCAGTTTGAACTGTTGCTTCTTGACCTGCATACAGATTCTCAGGAGGCAGGTGAAGTGGTCTGGTATTTCTATCTCTTTCAGAATTTCCATAATTTGTGGTGATCCACACAGTCAAAGGCTTTTGCATAGTCAATAAAGTTTTTCTGGAACTCTCTCGCTTTTTCAATGACCAACAGATGTTGGCAATTTGATCTCTGGTTCCTCTGCCTTTTCTAATTTCAGTTCAGTTCAGTTCAGTCGCTCAGTCATGTCCGACTCTTTGCGACCCCATGAATCACAGCAAGCCAGGCCTCCCTGTCCATCACCATCTCCTGGAGTTCACTCAGACTCAGGTCCATCAAATCGGTGATGCCATCCAGCCGTGTCATCCTCTGTCATCCCCTTCTCCTCCAGCCCCCAGTCTCTCCCAGCATCAGGGTCTTTTCCAATGAGTCAACTCTTTGCATGAGGTGGCCAGAGTACTGGAGTTTCAGCCTCAGCATCAGTCCTTCAATGAACACCCAGGACTGGTCTCCTTTAGGATGGACTGGTTGGATCTCCTTGTAGTCCAAGGAACTCTCAAGAGTCTTCTGCAACATCACAGTTCAAAAGCATCAATTCTTCAGTGCTCAGCTTTCTTCACAGTCCAACTCTCACATCCATACATGACCACTGGAAAAACCATAGCCTTGACTAGATAGACCTTTGTTGGCAAAGTAATATCTCTGCTTTTCAATATGCTATCTAGGTTGGTCACAACTTTCCTTCCAAGGAGTAAGAAAGAAAGTAAAGTCACTCAGTCGTGTCCGACTCTTTGTGACCCCGTGGACTGTAGCCTACCAGGCTCCTCTGTTCATGGGATTTTCCAGGCATTAGTCCTGGAGTGGATTGCCATTTCCTTCTCCAGGGGATCTTTACAATCCAGGGATCGAACCAAGGTCTCTACATTGTAGACAGACACTTTACCATCTGAGCCACCAGGGAAGTTCCAAAGAGTAAGTGTCTTTTAATTTCATGGCTGCAATCACCATCTGCAGCTATTTTGGAGCCAAAAAAATAAAGTTTGACACTGTTTCCACTGTTTCCCCATTTATTTCCCATGAAGTGATGGGACCAGATGCCATGATCTTTGTTTTCTGAATGTTGAGCTTTAAGCCAACTTTTTCACTCTCCTCTTTCACTTTCATCAAGAGGCTCTTTAGTTCCTCTTCACTTTCTGCCATAAGGGTGGTGTTATCTGCATATCTGAGGTTATTGATATTTCTCCCGACAATCTTGATTCCAGCTTGTGCTTCTTCCAGTCCAGGGTTTCTCATGATGTATTCTGCATATAAGTTAAATAAGCAGGGTAATGATATACAGCCTTGACATACTCCTTTTCTTATTTAGAACCTGTCTGTTGTTCCATGTCCAGTTCTAACTGTTGCTTCCTAACCTGCATACAGGTTTCTCAAGAGGCAGGTCAGGTGGTCTGGTATTCCCATCTCTCTCAGAATTTTCCACAGTCTACTGTGATCCACACAGTCAAAATATTGCGTGAGACATACTAAAAAGTAATTCGTTGTGTATCTAAAATTCAAATTTAACTGGGTACCTGTGCTTTTATTTGCTCAGTTCAGCAATACTACTATAGAACTACCTGACCCCACTGCCATGTTGGAAATGATGAGAGTACAATTCGATAAAAGGGACAAGAAATCCCAGTCCACTCACTTCTTTTTCATCCTCCAGGTTCTTCTCCATCCCTCATCTCCACCCTTCTCACCCTAGTTCTCACCTTGATCTCTCAGGCCTCCCTCTCACCTGATCCTTAACTGTTCCCAGATCCTATGGCCCAGGTGTAAACCAGTGTTTTGGCCCCTTATTTCAGCTGAACTGAGGTTAAATTTTTCAAAAGGAACTTTATAGAAATATTTGAATTCATTTTAAAAACTCAGTTCAGTTCAGTCACTCAGTCGTGTCCGACTCTTTGCGACCCCATGAATTGCAGCACACCAGGCCTCCCTGTTCCTGTAGTTGTCATATGTGAGAAGTTCCAATATCAAAAACAGTCCTGAGACCAGATAAGCCTAGACATGATCATTTTTTTCCATCAGTGGTTCTTGGATTCATTGACTTGTAGCAAGGTTGTCCATTCACCGAAGCTGGACCAAGATTCTGGAACAGAGACTCTCACTGACTATATATTAAAATCACCTAGGAAGCTTTTTGTAGCCTATTCCAGACCAATTAAATCAGAATTTCTGAGTAGGATTCAAGTATCTGGAGATGTAAAAGCTCCCTAGACAATTCTGATATGTAGCCAGGGTTGCTAACTCATATACATTGGAGTCACCTGAAAACCCATAAAAAGCTACTGATGTTTGCATCCCACCCTCAAAAATTCTGATTTAATTGGCACGAGGTGCAGCCTGAGCACTGGGATTTTTAAACACTCCCTAGGAGATTTTAATGTGCAGCCAAGCTGGAGAACCACAGTTCCTTGTGCTTTAATAGACTTCAGATCTTCCAAGGACCTCACTAAAATGCAGATGCTGACTCAGTAAGTCTGGGATGGAGCCTGGGATGCTGCAAGTCTTACAAGTCTCAGGTGATACCAAGGCTGCTGGTCCTTGGGCCACTCCTGGATTAGCCAGGTCCTAGACTAGTGGGCCTCAAAGCTAGAGGCATATTTTAATCACCTTGGAGCTTTGACAACTTCCCTCAGCCCGGATCCCACCCCAGAGATTCTGATCTAATGGGTCTGCAGCAAGGCCTGGCCATCCAGGTTGTAAAAGCCTCCTAGGTGATTCCATGTGCAGCCAAGGTTGAGAACTTTGGCTGGAGACCAGCATCTAGGCATCATTTTACAAGTGGCTCTGTGACCCCAGCAGGGAATACCACTCTCGACCAGCCATTTCTGACTCACCTCTGGTCCCTGTCCCAGGGAAGATACTTTTTTTCTCTTGCCTCAGAAGGCCATGCTCTCTTGTTAAAATTCCCTTTCTCCCACTTCAGACAGAATAAAGCCTCTAATTCTCAGCTCAGTTGCAAAAGAGAAATGATTGACAATGCCCTGAAACCAATGACTGGTGGGAACCCGCGCAGCCAGCCTTGCTCTGTTACCAATTGCTCCTTTTGCTCAAGTGGCCTTCTCTAAGGATGCCTCATGAGTGTGCTTCACCCTCACCATCACACCCAAAGAGGAGAAACTGTGCTTTAACAGGGTGCAGTCAATCCAAGGTGCTGAGCAGTTTTCATTACTTGNCCCGCGCAGCCAGCCTTGCTCTGTTACCAATTGCTCCTTTTGCTCAAGTGGCCTTCTCTAAGGATGCCTCATGAGTGTGCTTCACCCTCACCATCACACCCAAAGAGGAGAAACTGTGCTTTAACAGGGTGCAGTCAATCCAAGGTGCTGAGCAGTTTTCATTACTTGGTAGTTGCCAAGCCAGCTTAACACACAACCTCTCCCCTCTCTTCCCTCATCTTTTTGAAATGAAGTGGTGGCGACCTGTGGGATAAGAAGTGGACTACACAGAACCAAAATAGACAACATAGAATTGAGGAGATGATGACTCCCTTTTCTACATGAAATTATTCATGAATCATTTTTTTTTCCCCTATGGGACGACCAACAATATCATCTGGAACGCATCTTCATTAGAAACTTCCATTTTCTGACAGAGCCTGTGTCTGGTTGGGAGTTGGGTGCTGCTGGGTGAAACATTTCAGTCCATGTCTTGAGTGTATGGTGTTTGTGTAAATTCTGAACTCTAATGTGTAGAATTTGCAGGTCGCTGAAGTGTCCCAGTCTACTGAAATGGGTCTGGAATCAATAAGGTACACATCAAACTCAATTGTGTTTAATTTTCATTGCTACCTAGAGGAAAGCCTTGCACAGCCCTACTCGAATGAAATTAAACATGAAAGGCCATCTGAAGTGTAGAAGCAACACTTAACATGACCTGTAAATAGGGTAAAACATGGCAGCCTGGCCCATCACACCATCATGGTTCATTTTTCTTTCCATAGTGGAGGTGACGGGCGCCACAAGAAAATCGGAAGAGACAGGGGCCCACTGCAGATCTAAAGGAGAACAAAATGTTTTCAGTTACACACCAGCAGGACTTCCCTCTTTGCACACCCCTGGAGTCTCTTCCAAGTGGAAAAATCAGAGAAGGAAGGCAAGTAAAACAAGGCCCTTCTGAACTTGGCCAGCCCCCTGCCCCCACGCCGCCCCAGCGAAGTTCCCGAGGCCAGGGAGATAATGCAAGGCTCAGCCCTTGCAGCTGACATGGGTGGGTGGGGGGCAGACACCCACTCTGGGCACTTCCAGCCGACACTGACCTTTCAGTCATGGAAACATTCCCCAGACCGGCACTAATCGAGGGCACATCTGGTGTTTGGACCGCATCCAGATGGGGGTTGTGTTCGCAGAGTCAGCGTGATAACCCGCTGGGGAGGCAGGGCAGGGGAGAGCGCGGCGCTGCTGAGAGCAGTCAGCATCTCTGGCTGTGTGTGAGAGACGTGGTCACGCTGGGGCCAGTGGGTCAGACACTGGAGAGCACCTAATCCCTGTCCACCAACTCTCCCTGCTGCCACCAACAGAGAAGAAAACTAGAGAGATGCAGAGAGCCCTGGCGGCGATCAGAGAGGTCCACGACTGACCAGCGGCAGTCTCAAACCCCAGTGTTCCTGCTCCCTCTAATATACACTTCCCAGGTTTCTACACCCTCTCAAAGTGTAGTGTAGTACATATTATCTCAAGATAATATGCAGGATAAGGTGATGAAAAGAATCCAGCTGTTNATCAGAGAGGTCCACGACTGACCAGCGGCAGTCTCAAACCCCAGTGTTCCTGCTCCCTCTAATATACACTTCCCAGGTTTCTACACCCTCTCAAAGTGTAGTGTAGTACATATTATCTCAAGATAATATGCAGGATAAGGTGATGAAAAGAATCCAGCTGTTTCTTCTCTGTTGATTTCCTGCAGCTTGCAGGTGCAAAGGACAATTTTCCAATGCAGTGACAGATTCCCTCGGTCTCCATCCCCTGTGCCCATCCTTCTACCCCAATTCTTCCACTGGAACTTCTTTTTTTGGCTTCAAAACGAGAAACTGCCTTTCCAGACTTTTTCTCAGAAACGAACATGATACCTTATATCTAATCCTCAGGACAAGAGACCACAGTTGGGTACAAGACCTCATAGTACTGAAGATCTATACAGGTCAGGAATGACCAAAGATGTTGGCTAGCTCTTGTCATCCGTGTTACAAAGCTGACACCTGCCGCAGCCATGAACAGCACTGCTAAAGAGGTAATTAAGCAAACCAAAGCCAGGATAAAAGGGATTATTTCCCCTCCTACCCACACAGAGGGCTGTAGCCAGCTGTCAGAAGGAAGTTCTTTCCATGACCCTCGGAGTACATTCCCCACTCCTAGGCACTCAGTGTTTCCACTCTTCCCCAGTGATCCTCTCCTGTATACACCTCCAGGCATAGATAATTACAGAAATCAGGAATCTCATCCACCCATTCAAATCACAATGAAATTAACAGGATCTTCAGATCTGTTTATTCTCCCTTTATGTATTAAAAGCACTAAAAGAAACAAGGAAATGATGCAGGTAAAAATTAGACCCATATCAGTGGTCAGCTTCCCATAGTAAGTTTCAGCTCCTCTATTAACTAATCAGCTTGCAGAGCTTACCATGCAAGCAAGCTAAGTCGCTTCAGTCAAGTCCAACTCTTTGTGACTCTGTGGACTGTAGCCCAACAGTCTCCTCTGTCCATGGGATTCTCCAGGCATGAATACTGGAATGGGTTGCCGTGCCCTCCTCCAGGAGATCTTCCCAACCCAGGGTTTGAACCCGCATCTCTGTGTCTCCTGCATTGGTGGGTGGGTTCTTTACCACTAGCACCACCTGGGAAACCCATGTTCTGGCACTATTCTTTTCCTTCCACACCAGTCTCCATACAAAGACAAACTATCATCCACCACACAGGCAATTTTGTCCTCTTATGGGATGATCAGAAAGGAAAAATATCTTCACTCCAACTTCCCCACCAACCTGAAGGTCACTCTCCCACCCCCAGACCCTCACTTCTGTTGTTGCATCTGAGAAACAGGCTTTATCCACCCTTGATGGGCAGGACTGTGGTCATGAGACAGATGGGTGATCCTCCTCCTCCCTTTAGAGGACAGCTTATGAGTTTCATCCTCCTCAGAAGGATTGTGTAACACAAGCTGTCCAGATCTCTGAGAAGGAGCCCACAGACACTCCACCTAAGCCAGTCGAGGTCCCTGCTGGTGCCAGCCCTTCCCACCCCCATCCCCACCCCGCCCCCGGTGATTTGGTACAAAGCCACTTCATGTTCCATGCCAAACCAATAATTCACAACACTCATCAAAATCTGCCTCCATCAACTGACTCAGCATTCCTGTTTTCCCGAGCAGAGCCAAGCTCCCTAACACCCTGACATCCTAGCTTTCACTTCACTGTTTACATCATATGAGAGCTTTGGGCTTTAGAAAACCCAATTCCCTCTGGATCAAGTATGGAGATGATTCATCCTCTCCGAAAAGACTACCCACCCCTTGATATCAGTGCCAAAAAGCTTCTGAGATGGGGCTCAGAGAGGACAGAGCTGGGGAGTCCTGTTGCTATAGAAACCAGTGAACCAGTTTCCAAAGGAGACAGACTAGTTTGGGAGAAGCACTACTTTGCCAGAGTTCCTGTAGAAATGGAGGAGGCCTCTGGCCTGGAGCAGCTGTGGCCATAGCCTGGGATCACGGTGGAGCCTTGGGCCACATGGACACTTCCCTGTCCCCTGTATCTAAACCCTTCTCACACTGAGAGATCCCACCCACCACAGACATCCCATCTGGCCTCCTGGGTGGTTTCTTCAGCACAGCTCCCCCAGCCATGTGAAAGGTTTGCTCTGTGTCTACAGACAAAAAGCGTTTTGACTCAAGTCTGTGTTTTAGGAAGCTAAATTCCGTTAACTTTTGGCGGGATGGGGGTGGGGTGCTGAGCAGGATGACAACTAACAACTTGTCTGAACTTTTCACATTTCTCCTCAGTGCCTCAGTAAGGCTCACGATGAGGTCATCAGTGATAAGGAGGGAGACCACCCAGCTGGATGGTCCCTCAACCCAGAGAGGACACTCCATAGGAATAAGCTGACAGGACTCGGAGGCTGCTTCACACACCAGAAGTAGCACAGGGCGAGGGCTGCAGGGAGGGGAGTCAAAGTCCCAGAGACAGTATGTCAGGAGAGAGACTGATACACGAGTCATGAGATGCTCGACACTCAAGGGAGGGGGTGGCAAAGGAGACAATCCCATCAGGAAAGATGCATAACAGAGAAACTGAGTTCCAAACATAGAGGCTTCGACTGCTGGAAAGTCCTGGGAGCTGAGATAATAAACCTACTGATAACCTTTGAGGGCTTTCTGTATGCACAGCATTCAAGCCTATATATTCTCTCACATGAGTTACAGAATATAATCCTCATAATGACCCTGTGAGACTAGAAACCATCATGTGCCCATTTTACAGATGGGAAAACTAAGACTTTGAGAGACAAACAAGGTCACATAGGTCATAAGTAAACAAACTGGGAATCAAACCAAAACCAGTCTGACCAGAGTGCACACTCTTGACCATGAGACAACAGGTCCTAGAAATGGTGACCGTGTCTACTAACCAGTTAGAAATTCGTATGTGAATGATGCCGGGAGAAGTTTTAAGATCCCAGAAAACAATCATTGGCTTCATCCTGATTAGGACATTAGTTATTCACTCCATGCAGCACCATTTTCAGGGAAAGTGTATTACGACATTTACCACAAGTATTTGTATCCTATGGTCAGATAGCCCTCTGCCTTTCCAGTGCTCCTTCCAACAAAAAACATACAACAGATAATAATGGGCTGAGTTAAAACTCCTGAACAGAAGCCCTTGATGTCCTGTTTGTTGATGGGATCCCAATTCATGATTTCCCCATTTTCTATCAGTCCTGGGGGAGATGGCAGAGAAGGCAATGGCACCCCACTCCAGCACTCTTGCCTGGAGAATCCCATGGACAGAGGAGCCTGGTGGGCTGCCGTCCATGGGGTTGCAAAGAGTCAGACACGACTGAAGCGACTTAGCAGCAGCAGCAGCAGCAGCAGGGAGAGATGGTGGGTTCTTAAGATATGAGATGCAAAATCAAAGCAGGATGCGGCTCCAACCACCTCGCTCTTGCCCTGGAACTTCCTCTATCTCCAGACACACTGCTCTCCCCAAATCATCCACCCGAATTAGGTCAAAAGCCTGAGGAAACCATCAAGAGACAAGGCAGGAACAGGGGTCAGATTTTCTCTTTCACTGATTATTTTCCGATGACTTTAGGTCTGGTCTAGTTAAGCCGAATCCATAGAAGGCAATGGCACCCCACTCCAGTACTCTTGCCTGGAGAATCCCATGGATGGAGGAGCCTGGTAGGCTGCAGTCCATGGGGTCACTAGGAGTGGAACACAACTGAGCGACTTCACTTTCACTTTTCATGCATTGGAAAAGGAAATGGCAACCTAATGTTCTTGCCTGGAGAATCCCAGGGACAGGGGAACCTGGTGGGCTGCCGTCTATGGGGTCGCACAGACTCGGACACAACTGAAGCGACTTAGCAGCAGCAGCAGTTAAGCCGAATCCATCACTCTTAGGGGGTGGTGGGTGAGGAGAGGTGCAGATGTAGGAGTTTACCTGGGATGTTTAAAACCTCAGCGCAAAAAGAAAGGCATGAGAAGCTAACCTGAAGGAGTAAGTTGCATATAGTAAGGGGATCTAAAGAGCCTCCTGCTGCTGCTGCTAAGTCACTTCAGTCATGTCCAACTCTGTGTGACTCCATAGATGGCAGCCCACCACGCTCCCCCATCCCTGGGATTCTCCAGGCAAGAATACTGGAGTAGGTTGCCATTTCCTTCTCCAATGCATGGAAGTGAAAAGTGAAAGTGAGGTCACTCAGTCGTGTCCGACCCTTCATGACCTCATGGACTAGAGCCTACCAGGCTCCTCCGTCCATGGGATTTTCCAGACAAGAGTACTGGGAGTTGGGTGCCATCGCCTTCTCTGAAAGAACCTTATAGGTACCAGAAAGACTAACATCGTAAGAATTTTAAGAGGTGATGAAGGTAACTTACTGTCAAAGGATGCAAATATGGCTAAAGAAATAAGGGAGCTTATGTTAGACCTCACGGTCTTTTCCTAGGACCCGTCACTCCAAAGATCACCGAGACTCGGATTCGATGCAAACAGCAGGAGGATTTATTAAGCCGGCGCGCCGGGGTTCAGTCACCCCCAGGGAGGAACGAACCCCAAACTGTCGTTACAGAGCACTTTTAAGCACAAAAACCACAAACGGGTGTAACTAGGGTGGGGACAATTTGATTGGCTCACATAGGCTCGTTTGCTATCAGGTCTATACGGCTGGTCAGAGCCACATTCCAACGGCCTGAAAAACAATTTTTTTAGAAAGTCCCTGAAGGAAAAACATCCCTTGAGAGAGCCTAAAGGCCACATTGCATTAGATAAGAACCTGCCATGTTACATGAGATAAAAAACCTGCTCTCAAGGGTTTAGCAAAAAACTTAATTTTTCTCTCAATTTCTTTCTCAAGCTGCCATATAGGTGAATGGCTACCAGACGGTCAGACAGAAATACCTGTCTACAGGCTGTTAGAGAAAAATAAATAAATAAGTGCAGGAAGAAATCAGATCCTCCAATGAGCAGGTGAGCAGGAAATTAAAATATCTGTACACTGACCACAATGCAGGACCACACATGTCTTCAAAGAGACAGTTAGGAAGACAGTGTGAGTATGAGTTAGCATCTGTCCTCTGTCGGCCAGCCGACACCCAGAGAGGGCAGTTACAAACCCCACAGCGCTGGAAGGAACATGTTCCGTGAAAACCAGTTCCAGTGGGAAAGAAGATGGGACAGCAGAGGCCAGGGCCCCCTGGGGGGGAAATAGCGTGTCTTTCAGACCACACTAGACCAAGTAACATCTCTTCCTGAGCACTGACTAGGAACCAGGCACTTTACTAGTCTAAGGGTCCTACACAGCTTCTGAAATGGCTCTCACGGATTCTGGCCTCCTGTGTAATCCCTTCCCCTTCAGTGTAAACTGGACCTAGGGATTTGCTTTCAACAAATGGAACACAGCAAAAGTGATAGGATGTTACTTACTCCCTTCAAAAACATCTCCCTGAGTTACACCCCGCAGACTCCGTTCGACCAATGGTGCCTTCATCCTCGTCCTCTCTTTCAACCATCTTTTCTGTGCCCTTGTTGCTACATTCCTTCTAGAAGACATACAAACAGGTTATCCTGAAGTAGGAGAGAGCTTGGCCTCCTCTTGCCATTGTTCAGCCCCTTCCCAATCAATCTCCTGCCAACCACAAATTAGCATTACACAAGCTTTTACAGTGCAGCCCCCAGGGACAGATAGAAGCTGCTAATCCTTCCAAGGGCCACTGGCACAATAGCACCCGTGGTGGCTCCTTTGCAGCACTTCCTGCTCCTTTGTGAGCTGTCCAAGTCAACCGCAGATGGCGAAGTCGCTGCTCCGCCCCTCCCCGAGCAAACAGGAGACAGTAGGAGCCGGAGGAGCATGAAGCCTCCGAAACTTTGCTCCATGACTGCGCCCCTGAGCCTCCATTCCCAGCAGAAGACTCCCTTGGGTTGGATTCCATCTCGGAGCCTCCAACCTGGTCCTCAGCACACACTTCCATTTCCCATTTTTCTGGTTAGTGTTACAAGTGGTCCCCAATGGAACCAACCTGGAACATGAATTGCCCCGGGGCCAGGACAGACTGACACCTACTCCTGCTCCCAGCAACTTGGATTAACAAAGTCTGGGAGGGGAGGGGTGTTTGTTTCCTCTTTTCTTTTTCTTAAGGAAAAAGAATTGGTCTTATTTATCTGGCCTTATTGAAGTCTGGTTGAGCCTTCTGATCCCAAAGGAAGGCAGCCCTGTCTGGTTTTCAAGGGTCAGTTTTATCCCCAGGCGCAGCCTTTCTTCAGCCCCAGGGGCCCCCACGAATGCAGCCCTTCCTGCCTCAGTCCCCAAGGCTGGCATTCTGTAGCCCCCTGACCTTACCCTACAGCCCAGTCTGGACTGGAGGGGAGCTTGCTAGAGGGGAAGGCTCTTATCACAAACATTTCCTGCCTCCTGCCTCCTGACCCTGCTGCATACCACAGCCCTTCCCTGGCCAGTGGGGCCACCAACAGCGGCCTGTACAATGTCTTCATCAAGGATCTGCAAGCCAGGGTCCCCCACACCTGTCTCTACTCCAGATTCTGCTCCATCAAGCTCATAGATTCTTACAGGCCACCCAAACAGGCTCAGTCCCAGAAAAACGCGGAAGAAGTCAGGTGGAACCAGAAAGAGGTAAGGATTTTGAGTTGAAATAGAATCTGTGACTCACAGCTGGAGTTCTGCCACCTCCTGGAGGACCCTGCTGTCTATCTCTGACAAACAGAAAAGCAGAGAGGAAGGTGAAAGCCCGGCACACCTGTGAGTGTCCCTGTGTGTGGCTACGCCATCTGCATCTCCCTGCCGAGCATTTTCGGGCTGTGTATGTATGGAGCTGAAGCCTTTGGGACTGTTCGGGGTTTGTGTGCCGAAGGACTGGGAGTGGAGGGCCAGCGAGTCTTGGACCCAGCTGTGCTCCACGGGTTGCCAAGCTCCTAGGCCCCTCTCTCCTCCCCACACCTGGGGCACCCTCGTCCCACCCCTCCCCACGGCCTACTCTGGCCTTCTCTGCCTCCTGCCCCCGGCTTGCTGTGTGGTCCCAGGCCTCTGCCAGGAGGTGAGGGAGGGAGGAAGGGATGGGCCGGCATGTTTACAGTCAAGCATAACTGAACCTTTATTTTAAATAAATAAAACTTTTAGCCAGTTTTATTTCCCTTTTCTTTCAAAACGTTGTTTTCTCCCACCTTCTCCTCCTCCTCTTCACTCCTCCTCCTTCCTCCTCCCCTACCCATCATGGCTCAGCCTTCATCTGGGGGGCCACCCAGGGAGGGGTTGTGGGAGGGGGAGGCACAGAGGCCCCAGCCGACCCCAGGCTTAGTGTCTTCTCAGGTCATGTGATACCCCCCCCCATCTCTCAAATGCCCACAGAGCCCCTGGGGTGCTTCTGAATTCAGGGATGTCCAGCCCTGAGGAAGAGACTAAACAGGAAGCCCAGGCCCCACCAGCAGCATGGTGTCCATCTGTTCTCCCCAGTCATTGGGTTGCCCATGCCCACCCCCATTCCACTATGAAATTGCCATCCGTCTTCCACTTTGGCCTGTCATCTCTCTCACTCCCCTGTTGGACCTCATCCATCTGTCCCTCCTACAGGACCACCGTGTCTCAGCATCCCCTTTGAGTTGTCATCAATTTACTTTCCCCATGAGATGTCCCATCTGTCCGTCAGCCCATTGGTCTGTCCTTCCATCTGATCCCCTTGATCATGCTTTTTCGTCCATCTGTCTCCACCGCCCCCATCAGGTATACTTCTGCCCATCTGTCTCCCTGAATGGAGCTAGCAAAGGCAGGTCTCTGAGATCTAGGGACAGTTGAAATTCTGTTCTGATTTTGATCCCGACAAGAATAATCATAGCTACCATCAATTAAGTATCTACTATGTGCCATACACTGTACACGCATTACCCCCTTTAATCCTCCCAGAGCCCCATGAGGGTATCTTTAGTGCCCCACCCCCACCATTTTGTGAGTAAGGAAACTGAGGCCCAGAAAAGTAGAGTGTTTTCCCTAAGGTCACACAGCTCCTAGTGGCAGATGTAGGGTCCAGAAACAGTTCTGCTCATACTGAGTTGGGGTGAGGACACAGTCTCCTTACTCCTCCACCCCGAGGATATAAGACTCCTCTGCCCCTGGCCCCTCTGCACATTTAATTTACACTTTGCTGCTGGATGTTTTCGGGCTGATGAAGTTTCCTCCCTGCCCTGGCTGTGCACAAAAAGTGGAAGGAGAAAAGCAGCCAGATGTGAGAAGGATTGAAGGTCTTTTTGGGGGGATGGAAAGTGATGTTAAATAAACATCCAACAATATTCTTTCTGCAAAACGATCCATTTTCATGGCACCCAGGAGTTCGTCCAAGGGTCTCTGGGTCACTGGGGAAAAAGTGTTCCATGTGTTTTGGCTCCATGTTCTTCCATTGGCCACAAAGAACTAATTCTTTCAATTAATGAAATCAGCACTGCTGATGGAGATGTACTGACAAATTATTTTCAAGACAAATATATTCACACTGATGGTGAGGCTGATAGACCTGAAGGATTTGGAGGGTACAGACTGAAGGCTCCCCCACCAGTCAGACACTGAGGTCATTCACGATGGCCGGGTTGCTGACCACTGCCTCCAGGGACACTTTTCTCCGCCTGGAGCCATGGAGGCTGGACTGGGTTGTCTGTGTTGAGGGGCTGACTATCAATGGGCTTCTGTATGGACCCGGCAGGTCCCCAGCACCCCTCCCCTCTCCCCTAGTGCCCCAGCCAAGTCCCCTTCAGGGCCTGGTCTGAAGGGCCCATTCAGTATGTAGGATTCCCTGATGGGAAATGAAAAGGAGACAGACAGATCCTTCCCTGGAGCTGAGGAAAAGCTGGAGGCCTGGAGACCGGAAGGGGAGCCTGAAGCCACAAAGGAGAAGCCCAGTGAGAAGAAAGAAGGGAGGCTGGAGGTCTGGAGGGAGGAGAAAGAAAGGAAGGAAAGCAGGAGAGGAGGCTGGGGGAGGGGATGGAGGATGGGAGGACTTGATAGGGAGGGAGGAGGCCGGAAGGAGGCCCCCAGGCCCAGGGAGCAATCCCTGTTGGGAGAGGGAGCAGAGCCAGAAAGCAGTGTGGGATTTTTTAAAGCCACAGATTTAATTTCCTGATGATGTTTTTTTCAGGCTGATATTAGCAGCATTTTTCCTTTCCTAAGCAGATCTGTCGGTTGTGGAAAAGTGATCCAGAATGTGCTGGGTGACAAGGCCCAGCCTTTACCGGGATGGGCCCACAAGGATGACCCAAGGTCAAGCCAATGTTTCCTCTTCTTTTTGAACTCTAGAGCATAGGACAGATTTTGCTACTGGACAGTCCTGGAGGAGGGGAGAAATGGTTTCTAGGCAGCTCTGGTGAAAAAGTGACAACTAGAAGCCAAAAGTGAGCTGAGTCCTGTCAACTAGCTGGGAACCCTGGGTTTTCCTGCCCAAACCTCAACTGAGTCAGTGTTCTGAGCTCTGAGGGTTGCAAGTTAGGAGCTAAAGAAATCAAAGCCCAAAGGCCTTCAGAGCACTCTACACTACCACCAAACATCTTTCTAAAACCTGTCTTTCCTGTATAGAATCCAACTGTGCAGCTCTAGGTTTACCAAATAAATTCCACACCCTGAGCCAGGGAAGCAAGGCCCTCAAGAGCGTTTAACAAGATCCCACCCCCCCCCCACCCCCAACCTCTACCCCTGT
>SJYA01001609.1:529086-571777 GCA_006410615.1 Neotragus moschatus
CCCTGTAGCCCATGTGTGCACTCAACAGGAGAAGCCCTGCTCCTGATGGCTTCCTCTCTCTCCAGCTAACCTGCTGCCACCCTGGACAACTGCTGTCCCCACACACTGGAATCATAAACTTCTCCAAACACATCTTTCACTTTCCAATTCCAAGCCCTGGTTCATGTCAGCCCCTCCATCTTGAAGATGCTTCTTCCTCTGCTCACTTAGAAAATCTCGCCTACATTGAAGACCCCGCTCAAATACTACCCCTCAAGGGAGCTCCCTCCTACCATTCCCTTCCCTTGCCAGAGGTTAGAACTTTGATTGCAGCTGATTTCATCACCCATGAAGTGCTTTCCACTCTGTCTTGCATTCTGGTTGCTCACATATTTACTAAGGGATGGCATGCAATGGTTTACAGGACTTCCTAGGTTCAAATCCATACCTTACTGCTTCTTAATTGTGGCACTCAGCAAGTGTTTAATCTACTTGGTCCTCACTTTCCTTACCTATAAAATGGGAGTGATAATTATACCTACTCATAGAGTTGTTATAAGGATTTTTTTAATGTATTTATTGCATATGGATATGCCAAGCAATGGCATACAGTATCTGCTCAATAAATGGTTGTCAACTGAATGAAACAATCCACAAAAGTGTTTTTTAGTCACCTAAGAAATAAGAGATACTATCCATAAATCTCATAGCTTACTCAACCTAGTACGGCTGACAGATTATTTTGCATCCCTTTTCCTAGAATCATAATTGGTTTTTTAAAAGAATCACTATTGTTGTTTCTCTAATAATCATTAGTTAAAAAGTCTTGCTTCCTCAATTTGGTTTCCACACTGTCCCTCTTTGGGTTCTCTCTGTGCCACTCCCAGGTTCCCCTCTGAACACTTAATATTTTCTTTCAGTATCTTTTTAAATATTTTAACTGGTCATAAGTATTTTATTTTCAACTTCTTTAATAATTTAATCATTAACATTCTTTTGACTCCCCAAAAAATGTTTCTTAAAACTTGTATTCTGTGTTTTTATCTCCAAGGAAATACTTTGGCAGGGTTTTCGACCAGGAATGACACATTCTTTCCACGGCTACGCAAAGGGGGCTACGCAAAGGGGGAAACTGGAAACCAGTAGCGTCAGGTCGCCTTGATCCTATACCCCAAGAATTCCTCATATGCACGGGTCTCCAGCTCTCCCACTGGCCATATTTCTCAATGCTGTCTCTACCAAAAATGTCCTTTCTGGGAAAATTCTTTTGGAAAGTGAAATGAATGCCATGAAAAGAATCTCATTCAAGATGGGGGTCGCTCCAGAGTGCAGTTGCCTGGGATTACAATGGTCCCTGATACATAATAACAGACCCAATTATGGCATTTTTTAATTTCAATCAGTAAGCATTTTTAATTTCCTTTCAGAGTCCCCTAGAGTGACCTGGTTGGGTTTAAGTGCAATGCAAATATCAAGTGTCTCCCATGGTGTGTCTAGGTTTATGTCTCAATCTTCTTTTTATTATCTAGGGCAACATATCGATCTTTGCAACCGAGCTCCTTCCACTCCGATAGAAAAAGAATTTCTCTCTTCTTGCCACTCTCACCCTGGCTTAAAGAAGGGAGAAAGGGCCAAATAAACCTACTCATTTGAGATTTCAAGGAACTGGGGAGGAATGGAACTCAGGCAAATGGGAATGTGATCTACATGGGAAATCCCCGCGAAGACACCTGCTCCTCCACAGGTCTTTATGTCCTGGCTCTGGAGGTGCAGCCCCACGGGAGTGGCTTCTTATTGGAAAATGGAACAAAAACACATGCACCAGAAGAGACAGAGGGCTCCGTCTGTGGGAAAAGGACAATCGGTGAACTTTCAAGCCCAGGGGGTGGGAGCAAGGCTTACAATTTGAGCTACATGTCTCGAAACTCAATATTGCCCAGAGTATCAATTACCTCACAGATTCAGCTTCTTTGCTGCTGGGAGGGCAGGAGGAGCCGGGCAGGTCTCTGACATGAAACTCTCTGTGCACTTTTAATTAACTCTAAGAAATGTGCATCACATCTTCTAGAAAGGGAGATTGTTCTGCCTGGTTGAAGGACACGGGAGTCATCAAGATAGGAATTTGAGTATGACAAATATATCAAGAGGTTCCCATGTCTGCCCTAGCCTGGGGAACTAAACAGCAGAGGGTTCACTGTTTAAATCATGGGACTGAGATTATTGCTCCACGCCAAAATTCCTGATCAGGGCCTCTTTTCCAAAGAGAATTAAGAACTTCTCCGGTCCTGTCTGCTGTTAAGGTATCAAATGTCTTTGGTACTCAAGCATCAAAATGTAAGGAACCATCACGTCTTGATTCCATACACGTTGGTAATTCCAGGTACATGGTTGTACCTGGTACAGGTACCAGATACCGAATCCTACTGAACACCTGAGTGTGAACTCTCCCCAGTCACTCTGAGCCTGCCACTAGCCCACTAGACTACCTCTCTCCGAGTCTTCATTCGTGTATTCTCCACCAACATTTAGTATGGGCCTACCAGTACACTTGACATTATTCTAAGAACTTGGTATACAAATAGTTAAGACACAATGACCACCCTTGAGGGGTTTATTTTCTAGTAGAAAAATACAGATTTATGAATTAATGATAATGGCAGCTACTATTAATTAGACCCTTATGACAGACTTTTTAAAATATTTTTTTAATTTATTTTTGACAAAAATTATCTACATTTAATGTATATAATATGATGTTTTGATATACAGATATGTTGACCACAGACTAGCTAATGTATCCATCACCTCCCATAGTTAAACATTTTGTGTGTAGTGAGAACACTTGAGATTTTCTCTCTTAGCAAATTTCAAGTCTACAATGCATTACTATTAACTACAGTCACCGTGCTTTATATTAGGTTTCTAGAACTTACTCATCTTATAACTGAAAGTTTGTATGCTTCAATCAATATCTCTAATTTTCCCCCATGCCCCAGCCTCTGGTAATCACCATTCTGTTCTCCGTTCTTTTTTTTTTCTTTTTTTAGATTCCACATATAAGTGAGATCATGCAGTATTTGCCTGTGTTGGTTTATTTTACTTAGCAGAATGTTCCCCCAGGTTCACCCATGTTGTTGCAAATGGCAGGATTTCCTTTCAAGACTGAATAATATTCCATTATGTGTATGTAATATATATTATATTTAAGCCTGAATAATATTCCATTTATATATATATATACACAAATAGATCTCACATTTCTTTATCCATCAATCTGTCAATGGAGACTTTGTTTCCACCTTATGATATGATATGCTTTCAATAACAAAGAGATTGTGAAAAAGTGGAAACAGTGACAGGTTTCATTTTCTTGGGCTCCAAAATCACTGCAGATATTAACTGCAGCCATGAAATTAAAAGACACTTGCTCCTTGGAAGAAAAGCTATGACAGATCTAGACAGCATGTTAAAACGCAGAGACATCACTTTGCCAACAAAGGTCCACATAGTTAAAGGTATAGTTTTTCCATTAGTCATGTACAGATGTGAGAGTTGGACCATAAAGAAGGCCGAACACCAAAGAACTGATGCTTTTGAACTGTGCTGGAGAAGACTCTTGAGAATCCCTTGGACAGCAAGGAGATCAAACCAGTCAATCCTAAAGGAAATCAACCCTGAATATTCATCGGAAGGACTGATGTTGAAGCTCCAATACTATGGTCACCTGATGTGAAGAGCTGACTCACTAGAAAAGTCCCTGATGCTGGGAAAGGTTGAAGGCAGAAGGAGAAGAGGACGACAGAGGATGAGATAGTAGGATGGCATCACTAACTCAATGGATATGAATTTGAGCAAACCCTGGGAGATAGTGAAGGACATAGGAAGATAGGAAGCCAGGCATTCTGCAATCCATGGGGTTGCAAAGAGTCAGACACAACTTAGCAACTGAATAACATTAAACAATAGGCTGGGTATGGACCCCAAAGATGCTCACTCCCTGGTATTCATGTACTTCTGTAGTCCTCTTGTATACTGAGCAGGACTGACATCTCTAACTAATAGAATTTATGGGAAAAAAACTGTGTGTGCCTTCAGAGACTGGGCCATAAGTGCTATGCAGCTTCCATCTCAGAACAGGCACCCTAGAAGAAATCCGACTGCCATGTGGTGATGACATTCAAGAAGCCCTATGGGGAGGCCACCTGGAGAAGAAATGAGGCCTCCCACCAACAACCTGGGAGGAACTAAAACTTTTTGCTAATAGCCATGTGACTCAGCCATCTGAAAGCAAAGCCTCCAGTTTCAAACAAACCTTCAGATGACTGCAACGTCATTGGAAACATCAGATCAGAACCACTCAGCCAAGTCGTTCCCAAATTCCTGACCCACAGAAAGTGTGTGAGAGAGTGTTCATTATTGTTTTAAGCCACTAAATTGGGGGTAATTTGTTCTGCAGCAGAAGATAACTAATACAGTGCTCTGTGCTCACTATCTGTTGAATCCTCTTGCCAGTCCTGTTGAGTATTTACTCTTGTCCCAACTTTACAGATAAGGAAAATGAGATTTAGAGAGGTTAAAATAAGACACAAAGTCAGAGCTGAAGTCTAACTCCACTGGGCTTCAAAGCCTGTGTTCTTTCCTCTGTACAATCCAGGAAATGTATATTTCTAGCAAATGTATATTGGGAACATCTGTACAGGGAAGAAAAAGTCACAGCGGGAGAAGTAGTTCTACCTGAGAAAGTCTGGAATCAGAGGTGAGGAGGAGGTAGGCAAGACTTGGAATGGAAATGAAGATGTTCACCACGCAGGCAGCAAGTAGAGGGCTATCAAAGTGAATAGCCTTAGCAGAGGCATGGAGGGTCAGAACCTCTGGGGTATTCAGAACCTGCCTGGAGTTTCTAGATCTAGAAGAATCGATGTCATGTGGCTGGTTTTCCAGGAGGGGGATGGAAATCTTGGTTCTAGTCCAAGAACTACTCTTGCAGTCACAGGAACCCCCAAATCACTGTGCCTTTTCCAAACTGCTGCCCCAGGCCCTGCTTTTGATGCTCTCAAATCCTCTTTAGATCCCCATTTCTTCCCTTGATCAGTTCTCTCTTATAGACCCAGCTCCTTGGCTTATCTGAAATATGTACTACTTCTTGGCAAGAGATACTTGCTCCTTACAAAACTGTAGTTATGATATTTACATTTGAATTCATATCATCTCTTGTCTACTGCAAAGTATCACATGAACCTTACTTCCTTCTTTAACGGTTACTAGAATGGCAAATCAGGAAGATACAGGGAAGTAAGTGTACTGGATTTCAGAGAGGGGCTTATCTTTTCTCATGGTAACCTTCTGGAAACACTGGTGGATTATATTAATAAATCAGAGGACCACAACATGGGAGACTAGTAGCTGGACTAATAACCAGGTTCAAAGGACACTGATCCTGGATTGATGTCAAGTTCTAGAAGACAATCTATATTGGTGTGACTGATGACTCAACACTCAGCCCTCTCACAGGCAACATCTTTTAAATCAATAACTTGAAAGAAGATATAAAGAGCAGACATAAACTTTTCTAATGGCCGTAACGAGGACAGTTAGTATTGATAGCAGAAATAAAAACTGCATATCTCTCCAAAGACCAGCCTAGGGCCAATTTACCAAGAGGAATTTCACCTGAAATGAAAGGGCCTTTACTTGAGTTCCAAAGGCCAGTGCACAAGAACACAACGGAGATCTCTGATTCAACGGGAACTGTAAAAGGGAAAAACACTGAAGGGTGTTAGCCAATGGTGAGTTAACTAAGGAGTGAAGACGCAGCTGCATGAATCTGGCTTTCTGTTATGGAGGTGGGGGTGGGGGTCGGGAGGAGGGGCAGTTTAACTCTGAAGGTTTACTTCTGAGATTCTTCAGCCCCCTACTACTCCAGGGCTGCATTTAGTAACTCCAACTCTATTCCATTAAATGTGTTTGGGTTCCCAGACCTTACCCGCCGCCCTGCCCCCAGCCGGAGCCACGAGCCCTTAGAAGGTAAAGAGAAACGCTGAGAGCTTGGAGGCTGGGAAGAGCTTGGAAACCAAAGCCTCTCCCTGCAAGGCCCTATCCCTGCTGATAAGGATGAGAGCAAGGCTGGCTGACAAGTGATAGGAAACAGGAGTTCCCAAAATCTTTAACCCTTCCCTAGCCTGCCTGCCTGCCTGGAGTCTCTGAACGCTGAAGCGTGTCTCCCTGGGGCTCCCTCTCTGTACCAGGGCTCTTTGACTCTACCCACCAACCTTTCCATCTTCCTCTTCCTTTGCCTGGCAGGTAAATAAATGCTGCCAACCTACCTGGAAAACAGTTACTACCACCACCGAATGCCAAGATAAAGTCCCTCCACCTTTGGACCACCCTGACAAGTCAGCCAGGGACTCCCCCGCTACTCCTGACTACCCACACACCCACCCCTGCCACCGATCCACCGCCACCCAGCACTCTTAGCCACCACACCCCGCCAGTCAGTTCAGAAGCGGGAGACTATGAGTGAATGTCAGTGGTTAGCAGTCACAGGTTCTGGGAGCAGAGACCTCAGGCTCAGTGCCAGCAGCCTAACCCCAGCCCCATTCTCTGCAGCCCTGGCTGGCTGTGGAGCCCTCCGGGGACCTTCAGGGGTTACCCTGAACCAGACCTGACCTCACTGAGTCATCTTAAGGGTCCTCCACCCACCTCGGTATTGCCTGCCACGTGGACAGGCCTCCTTGGATTGCAGCAGATGACTAGAGGGTCTGTCCTTGGCAATGGTCACCAGAACTGAAGCTGAGAGGATAACCGCCCCCAAACCCCCACCCCTGGGGAGAGGGCGTTAAGGATAAAACAGGTTTACTGGTCACAGTAATTAAGTGTAAAAGAGTTTCCTTCAGGAGAATGGAATTCAGATAAACTTCCATTATCATGCAAAGCAGCTTTGCACCTAAAAGCCCTTACCCAAACAAGCAGTTTAATTAAATCCCTAATCTTCACTGGCCTGTTGTGACCCCTTTCCTACCCCACTCCCTACCCCCCACCCCATCCATGCACTGCCTTAGGAACTTCAATATTCCATTTAAAACACTTAACTTGTAAACATGCAAAACACACTCCCAAATGGCGCTTCTAGGTCTGGGTCCTCTGAGGCTCAGGTAGTCCTGATTGGGATGCCAGTGGCAAGGGTGTGCATGTTGGTGACAGTGAAGAGATGGAAGCAGGTATGGCCTTGAACAGGAGGATGTGTGCATCGCGCAGCCCTGCCAGCTCCTGTTCGTCCCCAGGAGGCTGGTGCCCATGTAAGATCCACCCCACTCAAACGTAACATTCAGTCTCACCACTCATAGAAAGTGGGTAGCAGCCCTTACAGACTTGGATGTGTTAAACCGGAAGAGGCAGGGATGGACTAATTGACATGTCTATCATGTCCCCATTTGTGAGGCCACACTGACCGCTACTATGAACCACAGGAGGGATGCCAAGCCTGTTAGTGAGAACCACTTTCTCTGGAGAAAGCCTGAAGCAGCGATTTGCAGTTGAGGCAATGTGCTATAGGCAGAGAGGGCAGGCAAGCTCAGTCACCAAGTCATGTCCAATTCTTTGCGACCCATTGGACTATAGCCCACCAGGCTCCTCTGTCCATGGGATTCTCCAGGCAAGAATACTGGAGTAAGTTGCCATTCCCTCCTCCAGGGGATCTTCCCAACCCAGGGATCAAACCCACATCTCCTGCATTGGCAGGTGAATTCTTTACCATTGAGCCAGCAGGGAAGTCCCAGGTAGAAGGAGAGACTAGGATAAAGAAAGAATAGAATGGAATGGTCGAGGGGGGAAAGTTGGGGAGAAGTCAGGTCCAAGGGTGCTGATAGAAAACAACCCAGCAGAACCTTCTAACATTTCATAGAGGAATCGTGCCTTCATGTAGGAAAGAAGGAAGAAAAAGTGTCAGTCTCTCAGTTGTATCCAACTCTTTGTGACCCTGTGAACTATATAGCCTGCCAGGCTCCTCTGTCCATGGAATTCTGGAAACCAAATATCAAACGCTGGGGGTCAGGGCATGTTATATCTTCAGTTGCAACCATTGTAAGGCAGGGGTCCCCCAACCTCCAGGATCTAATACCTGATGATCTGAAATGGAGCTGATGTATTACTAATAGAAATAAAGTGTACAATAAATGGAATGCACTCGGATCATTCTGAAACCATCCCCCAACCCCACTAGTTGAAAAATTGTCTTCTACAAAACCAGCCCCTTGTGCCAAAAAGATTGGGAACTGCTGCTGCAAGACAGATCTCATTCTGTTACCCTCACCCCCAACCCCACAGGGAGAAACTTAGATGCAGGCTGGTGAGGGGACTGGCCCAATGTCACACAGCCTGTGTTCAGCAGAAGCACGTTTCAAATGCTGGCCTGCCACACTGAGAAGTCCACGCTTTCTGCTAAACCACAGATCAGCCACAAGGATTATAATGTTGGAGAGAGGATTAGCCACCCAAGAGTACTCATTGCCCTCGCTTCTGCAGTAAGAACTTTTCCATCCTGAAACAACCCATTGCCTTTGAGGGAGAGCGGAAAGGTCTCAGCAGGCATGAGGGACTCAGCTGTCAACCCTTAGGAGGTAGACAAGGGAGCCGGGCTGGTGGCAGGTATGGGCCAGCTTGTTGGGGCTCAATTTCCAGAGGGAGAAGAGCCCCAGGGGAGAGTTTTCTTTGCAGGAAAGAAGCATCAGGTGCTGGAAGCTGCGGGACGGGGTGAGGGGTGGGGTGGAGTGCATCTGTAAGTCACAGAACAAACACCAGACCTCACCACTTAAGACCTCATTCCTTTGCTGGGGGTGAGCAGAGGAGGCACCTCTATTTGGGAACCAGTAAAACTTAAATCACCCTGAACCCTGCACTTTTTCTGTTACTTGTATAGACTTCATGATGCCTGGAGAAACCGTGGACCTTCTGTAAAGGAAGTTATATTTCTGGAAATGAGACTCTCTGGATTCATGAAATTTGCCTGCTTCTTGAGGGATTCCCTCCTTTTCTGTACAGTGGCTTCTCTTTGCAAAGAGAAGGCATCTTTCAGGGAGGTTCCGATACATCTCATGAGCAAATGAGTGAAGTGGAGGTGTTTGAGACAGCATGAGGCCCAGTCCCTAAGGGAGCTCCCCAGGTGCTTCATTCCTTTAGTCCTGAGCAGGGGTTCCACGAAGCCAGCCCAGTATCCACCCCCAACCCCTGCTCCGAAGCCAGGTGTTTCCAAAGGTCATCCACTTGGAATGACAGGTGCTGCTATTTTGACTTCAGAAAGACAGCCTGGGAGGGAGGAAGACTCCTTGGCTCCAGGGCTGATGCGGGTGGGTTAAGAAAGTGGGATTTTGGACAAGATCTGTTGCAGAGTCCTTTGTCTCTCTTAGAGCAAAGACAACAGAGAAGAATTTTAAAAGGCTGTCCTGGTCTCCAGAACCCCCTCTGGAAGCAGATGGCATGTCAACAGGTTCCAGGGCAGGCCCCAGAGGCCCCAAACCTGGGAGCCTTGTTGGAATGCAATTACCCTAAGTGCTGGCTGCTGGGATGAAAAGACAAGAATGCAATTATGGAAGGAGCATGCTGTAAGCTTTCATTGATTAACCTGTCCTGTCTGATTCCATTCCCCACTGGGATGATTCTGGGGCCTGGAGGGTTGCCCTGTGCCCTAAGGTTATGAGAAAGAAAAACAGTCACTGTAGAAAGCGAATGCCAGAAGCAGGATTCGAGAGCTTCAGGAGGGCCTGTGGGCACCTGAAATTGCATTGCAGATGTACTTGTGCAAATGCAAAGTGTGCATTTAGGAAGAGATGTTACACTCATCACATGCTTAGAGGGCCCTGCAGCCCTCAAATGGTCAAGAAGCACCAGCACCGGGTCGGGGGAATGAAGAGAGATCAGCTGGGTTGTTGGAAGAGGCCTCCGGGAAGTCCCAGAGTTTTCAGCTCCAAGTGGCTGTGACCCATCTGGGTGCAATTCTGGCTCCACCACTTGCCAGCAAGTCACTAAGCCTGTTGGTGCCTCATTGTAAAATGAAGGTAAAAATACCTACATCCTGGGGTTGCTGCGGGAATTAAATGATATAAAATTGCAAAGTTCTTAGCCCAACATCTAGTCCTTAATAAGCTTGCCAGTAGGAGCCATTTTGATTTTGATTTTCTATTCAAGTTCAGAAAATAAAGTGGCATATTTACACATAGTCTTCTGAGTGGTCTTTTGAACCTCCAACTCACAGTCTAAATTCTGTGGAAATCCCCTGGCAAGACCCTCCTCCAAAATTGAGAGGGACCCTGAGATCCAGCATCTCCAGACACTGCCTCCTCAAACCCTGCCCCACAGGCATTTCTCCCCTGCGAGACACCAGGATCTGGCCACACCAGGGAACAAGAGCTTCTGGAAGTGGGGACTTATCAAGTCTCTGGGTGGTGCCAGCGCAGTGAAGGGGTTATCACCAGCCTTCCCCATCAAGAAAAGTTTCTGGAAATTTCAGTCACCAAAATTTTCCTGCCTGTTGAAATGATGCAATCACACACTCAGTTAAAATGCACTTCTCTACCCTAACAAGGTCTAGAATGAGACTAATCCAAAACCCCGTATCTATGGAATGTCTAGAGTGGGACTAGGAAAGGAAAAACCAAGTCTCTCCTCTTTCCCTCTGCATTTGTGTTGTGTTAGTCATTCAGTCGTGTCCGACTCTGCAACCCCATGGACTGCAGCCCACCAGACTCCTCTGTCCATGAGATTCTCTAGCCAAGAATCCTGGAGTGGGTTGCCATGTCCTTCTCCAGGGAATCTGCCCGACCTAGGGAGACCCCAGGTCTCCTGCATTGTAGTCAGATTCTTTACTATCTGAGCCACCAGGGACCCGGGTCCCTCTGGTCTTGTGTTTTTTAAATTTTCTGTAATTTTGATGCTTTGCTCTGTGGCCTTGCTAACACTGGAAGGATTGCTCCTCTCCCGGGTTAGCCGGTTCCTTGAGATAAATACTCACCTGCCAGTACAGCTTTTGTATGCAAACCAACCAACCCAGAGTCCAAGCCCTCAGCCACCTCCTTTATAGATCACTTTACACTCCACAACAATATCCTCGGCTCTAATCTCCCCAGGACCAGGGTACAGACAGCAGGGACAGCCCCTATGCATTAGAACCCACTGAAATGTTTCAAACTAGCCAATCTGCTTCACCCCACTCCAATACTCTTGCTTGGAAAATCCCATAGACGGAGGAGCCTGGTGGGCTGCAGCCCATGGGGTCGCTAAGAGTCGAACACGACTGACTTCACTTTCACTTCTCAGTTTCATGCATTGGAGAAGGAAATGACAACCCACTCCAGTGTTCTTGCCTGAAGAATCCCAGGGACGGGGGAGCCTGGTGGGCTGTCGTCTATGGGGTCACACAGAGTCGGACACGACAGCAGCAGCAGCCAATCTGCTTACCCTGCCTGCCCATGGAAACCACAGTAAAGGCTCTTGTCCACAGTTTCCGTCACCCCCTCTGCCCCCTGACTTACCATGGTGCTTCCCTGAGTCCCCCACCATGGTGTGGCCTGTGCCCTTTTTTTGGGTTCCTATGAGTATAACAAACTATCTTTTCAATGGCAATTGTCTCCCGATCCTCTCATTGACCTAACCATACCTGAGTAACAACGAAACCTACATTTAACACACCCTCTTGGGACTTCCCTGGTGGTCCAGTGGTTATGATTCTGAACTGCCAATGCAGAGGGCGTGGGTTTGATCCCTCACCAGGGAACTAAGTTCCCACATACCTTGTGGTATGGCCAAAAGATTTTTTAAAAACTTCTTTAAAACACTCTCTTTTCCTCACACCTTCCCCACCTGTGAGAGCCTCAGAGTTCTCCTCCCTTAGAACCCAGTCTGCCCAGGCATCTTCCTTCCCAGTTCCAGTGGCTCTGGTCTCCTTCCTTCTACCTGTCCCTGTAGCCCCAGGGACTAAAGCCTCTACCACCTCTGGGGACAGAAGCAGTGCAATCCCAACTCCAGCAGGAATTCTAGAGGTGATGGCCTTGGGAGGATCTTTATTCTTCAGTTCCCAAGAGAGACTGTACCCAAGGAGCAGAGAGCTGAAGCGGGCTCTGAGCTGTTGATTCATCAGTCATTCATTTATTCGTTAATCATTCATCCCCCTCCCATCAATCATTCATCTGCTTATTTATGCATTCGGCTTGTCTGTACCTCTTCCTTGCTGTGGTTGCAGCAGATGTCGGTCCTGCTCTGCTTTGATCTGTCCCCAGCTTCTGTGGCAGCTGCCCAGCAGAGGCCATCTTATGTCACTTGGTTCGCTACCTGGATGAAAGGGTGTCTCCCTCTCGGAGGAGCCTGAGACAAACAAAGGGACAGTGCAGAGCCGTCCCTGCCTGGAAGCCCGCTTCCATTGCAGGCTCCAGCCTCCTGGTCCACAGGTCAGCGGGAGGGGTGGGGAGGGGCTGCCAAGGAATCATCAGGGCCAAACAAAGAAAAATGGTTGTACACTGCTTCACAGCTGCTTGAAAGCCGCTTTTCTGGGAGGCAGGGGGCTACAGGAGACTCAGCCTCCAGGCCTGGCTGTGAAGCCTGAGCCCAGCACTTTGCTGCAGTCCAATGTGTTAGTCACTCTTTGTGACCCCTTGGAATGTAACCCACCAGGCTCCTCTGTCCATGGGATGTCTCAGGCAAGAATACTGGAGTGGGTTGCCATTTCATCCTCCAGGGGATCTTCCTGACCCAGGGATCAAACCCAGATCTCGTGCACTTCAGGTAGATTCTTTACCGTCTGAGCCACCAGGGAAGGCCATTTTCACTGTCCAGAGAACATGGCAAATGGCAACCTGAGGCTAGAGTTTTAGAGGTCTAAGCCACTAGCCTCCTGACAAGTCTGGCAGCTTCCACCCACCCCACCCTACCCAGAAAGTCTCAGTCAAAAGCCAGAGACTCTTTCACATGAGTCAGACTGTGTCCCTTCTGCTCAAGTCCCTGCCATGACATCCCATTCACTCAGCACAGAACCTGGGGCCCCAGAGGATTTGGTCTCACTCACACCCCACTTACTTGCTCCTTTCAGGCCCCACTGGCCGTGCCCACCCTCAACTCACCAGCCACACTCCAGCCTTAATGCTTTTACCCTGCATTGTTTCCAGCCTTTTCCTGTGGAGTGCTCTTGATCCCTGGGTGCTCCTGAAAGTGACTCACTTCTCATGCCTCTCAAGTCTTTGCTCAGTTGACAGCTTTCCACAAGCCTACCCTGACCCACCATATTTAAAACTGCAAAACACACACACACACACACACACCACTCCCAATCTCCTCACTCATCGCCTCATAATATACTTCAGAATTCTCTTATTATTTCTACTGTTTATTGTCTGTCTCTGAGTGCTAGAACACAGCCTCCAGAAGGGCAAGGGGTTTTTATCTATTTTTTCACTGATGTATCCCAAGGGGGTATCCGCAGATGCCCGGTCCATAAGAGAAGCTCAGTCAAGCATCCTTTGGAGGAAAGAATGAGCGAATGACCAGGCTCTGGGAGGCTCTTAGGGTGAAGCCTGTGAAGGCACAGGCTGGGGACTTTGGGGTTTGCTGTGGTAGAATCTAGGAGGTCCATAGTGACCTCGGTCAGCTATACTGAGGAGAAGGAAGCCAGACAGCTCGCCCACTGCCAGCCTTCTCAAGAAGCGCAGGCAGGCAGCAGCATCTCTGAGAGCTGCGCTAACTCGAGATGCCAGCTCCGTGCCGCTCTGGGGCTGGCCAGCACTCTGGATATCATTAGCTGATTTGTTCTGCTCTGCAGAATGTACTTTTCATATTGAGGCAGAAAAAAAAACAGCTTTCGGTCCTCATGCCCTTTCTTCTGTGAGCTGTAGCACATGGCCTGCTTATTATGAATTAATCCTCTAAAGAGCATGTTCATTATTCTAATTTAATTGTGCTTCGTTTCAGAAAATAACTCAACCCAGCGCGGAATAAACTCCAACACTGATCGGTTTTCAAGAAGTTAACATAAGACAAAATACTGCTAGAGGGCAGCAGCAATTTGGAATCATTAAAGGGAACTCATGTAAATAATAAAAACAAAACTAAAATGCAGAATTAAATTAAGGAGTAGGAAATTAAATTTGTGAATCTGATCTGAAATTGAGGCCCTATATGCACAGGATTTACCCTGGCTTGGCTCTTTGCTCAGGAGGGCTGGGGCGGGAAGGTTCTGCAGAGGTTCCCAGCCCAGGGAAGCAGCGGACAGGAGTGCACACACCAGCCTCGCCTCCTGGGTGACAGTGTGCTGTCCTGGGAAGAGGGGTGTGGGCTCGCAGGGAGTAAAGGGACTTCCCTCCCACGAGGTCCTCTCGGAGGAAGATGAGAGCCGCATCATCTCAGCTACTTCTGGATGACTTGTATCGAGTGAGTGACTCGTGAAGGAGAACCAACAGCCTGCAGCTGAGAGGCTGCGCGGCCGCCACTGGAGGCTGCACAGGAAATGAGGCAGATGGATGCAGGCTGGTTGCACCGAGATGCTGAGAGCAGACACAGGCAGAGTAGCCTCTCCAGTCCCGCTCCACCCCGGTGCTCCGGTCACCGTTCCACAGGTAACCCCGCCTGGGACAGGGACTGGGGTCTTGCCCCCTGCCCTAGCAGTAGGCAGCCCCTAAGTCCTGAAGATGATTTAATGTACAGATGTGCAGATGCAGATTCCAACATCAGACAAACAGTCATCTCGTCAGGTAAAGAGGGAGACGGGGAAGAGAGATAAGTGGGGGCGGGGGCAGGGGTGGGAGAGAGCAGACTTGCAGACTGCATGGTGTCTGAGGGCTGGGGGTACCAGGGGCAGGCTTAGCACCATGGCTCAGACTCCATTCTGTAGTTTACCAGGACTTTTAGACCGTGTTCCTAGGGTGTCTTCTCTCCTTCCTCCTGCCCCCAGCTCCATGCAGCTCTCTTCTCTTTCCCTCTCCTCCATTCTCCAAGGGGAAGGAGTCTGGCTTGCAGAGTCAAACAGACTGGTTAGAGTCCCAGTTCCTTCTCTTATTTAGTACTGGAGCCGTGGATTTTTTGGAATTCTCTTGCTTTTTCTATGATCCAGTGGATGTTGGCAATTTGATCTCTGGTTCCTCTGCCTTTTCTAAACCCACTTGTACATCTGGAAGTTCTCGGTTCACATACTGCTGAAGCCTAGCTTGAAGGATTTTGAGCATTACCTTGGTAGCATGTGAAATGAGCACAATTGTACAGCAGAATAAACAATCTCTGGCATTGCCTTTCTTTGGGATTGGAATGAAAACTGACCTTTTCCAGTTCTGTGCTGCTGACATATTGAGTGCAGCACTTTAACAGCATTGTCTTTTAGGATTTGAAATAGCTTGGCTGGAATTCCATCACCTCCATAGCTTTGTTTGTAGTAATGCTTCCTAAGGCCCACTTGACTTCATACTCCAGGATGTCTGGTTCTAGGTGAGTGACCACACCATTGTAGTTATCTGGGTCATTAAGGCCTTTTTTGTATAGTTCTATGTATTCTTGCCATCTCTTAATCTCTTCTGCTTCTGTTAGGTCCTTGCTGTTTCTGTCCTTTACTGGGCCCATCTTTGCATGAAATGTTCCCTTAGTAGCTCCAGTTTTCTTAAAGAGATCTCTAGTCTTTCCCATTCTATTGTTTTCCTCTACACCTGCATCATTCACTATTCTCTGAACTCTGGATTCAGTTGGTATCTCACCTTTCTTCACCTCAGTTTCCTTGTGTGTAGAAATAATAATACCTACAACCTTGGTTAGTGACAAGGAGTAAATGAAATAAAGCACCTTGTCCCAGCAGGCACGCAGGCATTTCTGCCATTTCATTTTCTGCTTTATCAGCACGGGCCCCTACACTCTACACAGAAATACACACACATGCACACATGTGCATACACAGGCTCTGTCCTCATCAAAAGCCGTAAACTGTGTTTCCAGAACACCACAACTAGTTTTTTTCTTTGTTGTTTTTTTTACCAGTCACTTGACTGCTTGCCTTGATTCACAAAGGCAAACAATGAAACATATGGCCATATTCCAGTATCTGAGTGGTTTTCCATTTCTATCTTTATTTTGTCTACACAAACAAATTAGTCACCTTACACCCTTTTGTGAAACAAAAAGAGAGTGTAAGCAAGCAAAAAGCTTACGTGCATAATTTAAGGGACAGTGGCATTGGTTGCTCAGTCCGTTAAACAGTGATTGCACCTAAAAATATCAAACAAGGAGATAATAAGGGCAGAAAAGGCTAACAGTCCTGCTGAACTCCCTGGCTGCTTCCCCTGATGTCCCTTTACTAACTGCTTGTGAGAGGCGGTGCTAGATCTCTTGCCCATCCCATGATCTGTTAGGGCACCATGATCTATAGCTGATCTCGGCTCCCCCAAAACAAATCCAGTAACCTCTATCAAAGAAAAATTATTCATGACATTAGTTAAAGGTGGTTTAAACAGATTTTATTCCAAACAAGAGGGGGTGCTGCTGAAGTGGGTTTGCGGAAAGAGATAGGGTTCAACTCAGGCTGCTATTGTTTCTATGGCTGTTTAGTCTCTAAGTCCAGAGAAGGCAATGGCAACCCACTCCAGTATTCTTGCCTGGAGAATCCCAGGCACGGGGGAGCCTGGTGGGCTGCCGTCTATGGGGTCGCACAGGGTCGGACACGACTGAAGCAACTTAGCAGCAGCAGTCACTAAGTCCTGTCCAACTCATTTGCAACCCCAAGTCATTTGGTCAACTATAGCCCACCAACTCCTCTGTCTATGCGATTTCCCAGGCAAAAATGCTGGAGTGAGAGTTGCCATTTCCTAGTCCAGGGGACCTTTCTGACCCAGGGATCAAACCCGGGGCTCCTGTATTGGCAGGCAGACTCTTTACCACTGAGCCACCAAGGTAAGCCTGCAACTCCAGAGATGACAAGGAAAAGCGGGAATTTATAGCCAAGGAGCAGGGTGGGATCCATGCATGGAAAATTACTAAGAGGATGCATCAGAGCTTAGGAGGGATTCTGACTCAACAGACCTAACAGGACTCTTGCTGAAGGCAGGCTACGAGGATCGGACACCAGTTAGGGGGATGGAGTGGATGAAGACCCCAATCAGATGACAAGCGTGATCAGATACCAAGAGCAGGAGACTGTGACTGAACTGACTCGGCAGGACTCCTGATAAACCTAGACAATATGCAGAAATTAACACTGAAGCCCCAAAGTTAGAGCCTGATTGAGAAGAGAGTTCAGAAGAGCCTGAGTAGAGTCTGGTCAAGAAGAGGACTTTTGCATCGTAGAGTGGCTTTGTGGCCAGATTCAAGACCAGCTGGAGATGCACTGTCAGTGGAAAGGAAGCTGGAGAGCCAAGCTTGGCCTGGGGCTTCCAGGAACCAGGTTGAGTTACCTGAAGTTAAGGACAAGGGCAGAAGGTCACAGTGGTGGCCTGCACTTAGATGGAGGGGCAAAGCCTGCAAAAGAACCCCTAGGCCCTTAAGAAAAGGCCACCCGAATCTCTTAGAGACACAAAACACATGGGAAAAGAGAGCTTCCAAAAGGGGCCTTGCCCACAGGACGCACCTGAAGGAGGTTAATTTCCAGGAGGCTGGAGTGAGCCTGGCTAGTTAAACGGTCTCTGTATTTTTGAACCTGGATGAAAACCTCTGCATCCGGAGGACAAACCTGTCTGCCCAGGTGGGCATCTGCATGGGGACAGCCTCACCATTTGACCGTGAAGTTCAAGTCATGTCTACCCAAAAGTAGAGCTTCCAAGGTGGCTGCATTTTTCAAGGACCAAACTGGCTTCTCTCAATCAACCAAACTCCTTTCTATATAAAATCATGTTGCTCGGCTTATGTGACCCACTCACACATAAAATCATCCATGGATTCCTTTCCTTGTGTGTAAGTCTGAAAGTCACTCAGTCGTGTCCAACTCTTTGCAACCCCCTGGACTATACAGTCCATGGAATTCTCCAGGCCAGAATGCTGGAGTGGGTAGCCTTTCTCTTCTCCAGAGGATCTTCCCAACCCAGGGATAGAACCCAGGTCTCCTGCATTGCAGGCAAATTCTTTACCAGCTGAGCCACAAGGGAAGCCCATTCCTTTCCTTACTAGATAATAATATTGCTGATAATACTAGCAAAAATAGTCAACACTTATCAGGAGCTGGCTTCTTATCAAACATCTGTTCTAAGATCTTTGTAAGAATCAGTTCATTTAATATTTACAACTGTGTGAAATAGGTATTACGGTCCCCATTCTAAAGATGAGGAAACTGAGGGCCAGGGAAATCCAGCAACTTGCCCATTATAACAATAGAACATAGCAGCGCTAGGGTTTGAATCCATTCAAGAATTTTTGGAAACTTAGCCATTTTTATTTATTAAAATAACCTTTTTACACACATACACAGAAAGATTCTGGAGCCTCCTAATCATAATACAGTGCTTCCTGTTGGTCGGCAGCTCCCCTGTCCACAAATCTATCCACAGTGACCCTAAATCTAGGCCACACAGTAAAGAGACTACACTGGACCTTCAGTGACTCACATCTGGACTGTTTTCAAAAATGCCTTCACACCACTTGGTCCCCTGGTCCTCATGGCTGGGTCTTCATGGTCATCCTTGCCCTTTGGCTGCATGGTTTATAGACAAGACCAGGCTTCATTCTGTTTCACGGGTTGGCTCCTTACAGCCTGTGAGGGCAACACAGGTTTAGCATCTGGGAGAATGTTCCTAGAGGAAATAGGTTTGTTAGTGTGCAGGTACTTGTTTAAATTCCAGACCCTGGTTTTTAAGACACACATTTGCAGTGGGCCTATATATTGCGATAGATGAAAACAGAAATGGTTTTCTGTAGTGTCTGTATTATTAGATTTGACCTACCATCGAAACAGCAAAGAAAGTGTGGAAAATTAAAGGTGATTTGATATTAGCCTCCTATTCATATTAGAAAAAGTAACTACTCTTGCGGTTTTCCTCACAGAGGTGTCTTTATTCATTTGACATGCCTTTAATAACTAATTCTAGTTGTCTGGTTGCCAAGAAAGATTTCCTACGGGCAGACTTGAAAGTGACTCGGAACTCTTTGCATGCCCGGCTTCAAATGATCCCAGAACAGCAAACATTCTGCTTCCCTCCAGACTTCTGAAGTGTCGAAATAACATGAAAGAATGAACAAGAACCATTCTGCAGCCTGCCTATCCTCGGACTGAACCTGGCTGGCAGAGGCTGTGGCTGGGTCTACACAGACCAGGCATAGCAAGATTTGAAACAATCTATGGAGTTCACCAAACCAAGTGATTTCTTTCAAGAAAAGAAATCTACTTCGGGGCCAGAATGATTTCTTCTGCCTGTGTAGACCTGGAGTGGGCAGAGAAAGACAGGGAAAACCACAGCATCCCAACCAAGGAGCACATACTATGAATATGTACGAATATTCACTATGGTGGTGATTTATCCATCTACATATACCATCCTAAGTGGGTGATGTACATAAGCTCATCTAATCCTCAAAAGATCAACAATCCTACCTATGAAGTGATTATTCCCATTTGACAGACGTGAACACTGAGCCTATGAAAGGTTACATGACTTACCCAGGACACACAGATTGGGAGGCAGAGCTTGGTTAGTTGTTCAACAAGCATTTCCCCGTTCCTTCTGGACTCTCCACTAAATGCCATTCCCAGGCCCCCTTGCAAGCAGGTGCCACCATGCAACTCAGTTCTAACCAATAGCAACTGAGTAGAAGTGGCATAAGCCATTTCCAGGTCTAGCATATAAAACCTGCCTGTGCAATGATTCTCTCTTCTCCCACCCAATGGCTGAATGAGAGAGAGGAGGACCTGGAGAAGGGCAGAATCTGAATATGTAAGAATCTAAGATTCTCCATAATTGCTTTGAGCAGAGTGCCTTCCTCATCACTGCTCCTGCAGGAGGGGGTGATGTGAGCTGGAAATAATCTATTGTGTTAAAGCACTGAAATTTAGTGATTGTTGGTTCCAGCAGAAAGCCTGAACTCCAAGACTCCAAAGCCCATGCTCTTGGCCCTTCCTTGTCTGGAACTGCACTAGGTCTGATCAACCCTCCCCAGGAGACATTAAGACCCTCTATCTTTTTTTAAGTCTCATTCTTCCTGCTCTATCTCTACCAGGCCTGAGATGGTGATTTCTTAGCTTTCCACTTTCATGTCTGTGCAGATACATTCCTGGTTTTAGAGAATCTGATCAAAGCCACTCCTGTTTCTCGGTTAATCCCTCCCCATGTGAGGCTGTGGACCTCTGTCTGTGATTCCTCCTCTCTCCCAGGGACTCATCAAACTGGTCACTAGTGTCTCTTCCACCCTTGCCCTGCCCTCCTTCTCTCAGCCACGGCTCTGTTCTGGCCTTCATCACATCTCACCTGATGTAATTATAACAACCTCCAAACTTGTCTCGTCCCCTCCTTCCCATAGTCCTGTTTCCTCCAAAATGGATCTTCTTAAAATGGAAAGGTTCAGCATCCTTTGAATTATATTTCCCCAGGTGCAGTCTAACAGCAGTAAAAATGCAAATGCCTTCGACCAAGTAATTTCACTTCTGTGAATTTACAAATACACACACAAAATGATTAACATATGTGCATATTAACTACGTCATTATTTGAAGTAGTAAAAGACTGGAAACGTCAAATGGCCGTCACTGAAGTCTTGTTAAATAAACTATGGAGCACACTGCTGCTGCTGCTGCTGCTGCTAAATCGCTTCAGTTGTGTCCGACTCTGTGTGACCCCATAGATGGCAGCCCACCAGGCTCCCCTGTCTCTGGGATTCTCCAGGCAAGAATACTGGAGTAGGTTGCCATTTCCTTCTCCAATGCATGACAGTGAAAAGCTAAAGTGAAGTCGCTCAGTCGTGCCCAACTCTTAGCGACCCCATGAACTGCAGCCTACCAGGCTCCTCCGTCCATGGGATTTTCCAGGCAAGAGTACTGGAGTGGGGTGCCATTGCCTTCTCCAAGTCTTACCTAAAAATCTCTAGAATCTATGGTTAAGTGATGATAAGCAAAGTACAGGTTAAGTGTATACAACATGTTAATATTTGTGTTTTTTAAAGTACTGGGGAAATATGTCTCCATATGTTTACAAAGACATGGAATACCTCTGAAAGAAGGTATTCCAAGGCACAAGAAACTGGTAACAGCATTTGTTTCCAGGAAGAGAACGGAGCAATTGGAAATCAGGGGTGGGACGGAGACTTACTTTTCACTGAATATATTTTTGTANTAAAGTACTGGGGAAATATGTCTCCATATGTTTACAAAGACATGGAATACCTCTGAAAGAAGGTATTCCAAGGCACAAGAAACTGGTAACAGCATTTGTTTCCAGGAAGAGAACGGAGCAATTGGAAATCAGGGGTGGGACGGAGACTTACTTTTCACTGAATATATTTTTGTATCATTTGAAGAGTTTATTCTGAACATGGATTATTTTTCAACATTAAAACACAACATGACCTGTTGGTACTTATTCGATGAAGTCCAAATCCTTTAGTCTGAAAGGAAAGACTCTCCAAGTTCTAGCTCCAGTGAGTTTTTCCTGCTGGCCTTCTCATGCTACCCATAGTTCTCAGGACACTTCTTGTACACCCCCATCTCTGTGCCTTTGTTTAGAGCTCTCCCTCTCCTGGAAAGTCTCGACTCTGATCGGCAAGAATGCATCTGTTATCATCTTCATTTTCTTTATAACTTTATACTATGGCCCTTGATCCCAGTTCGCCATATGTTTGAGGTAGGTGTCTTTCCTACAAGATGGTATGATATTTTACACATAGAAAGTGTTCAAAATATGCCAATGCTTTGAACCAAATTTATAATTTCACATGTCTCAGCCATAGCTTCTAAGAACAACTGAGATCACCCTTCCCCAAGGTAAGGAAGGACCAGGATCTGGAATTTACCCCATCAGGGAGAGGGCTGGACTAGGCCAGTAATACATCTCAGCCTGGGATGTTCTGCAAGAATGCATCTCATCCCCTGGTTTACTCCCAAGGTCACTCAGCTCTCTATCTCTTTGTCCAAAGACCTCCCCCCCCCCCAGAGTCAATGCTGCTGCTATGCTCAGAATTGAGCACTGGCTGTGTGGAATCAGACAGGGGAGAGAGAGAGACAGAGAGACATCCATTGCCCTGGACCACAGTCTAGGGTTTAAACTCAGTTGTCACTATTATTTGAAGCCTATTAAGTTTATTTATGTTCCAAAGCAGGTCCACTAGAGAAGGACCATCATAGTCGTAAATATCAGGGCTGCTGTTCTCCAGACACAGCTGGGCCTGTAGCCCCCTCCCCTTCTCAGTTCTGCAGACCCCACTTATAGGCTGGAGCCACACGCTCAGATGCAGGACAGCGCCCATATCCTATCTGACCAATCCTGTCCACTCAGCCAGCACAACACGTGCTCCTTCTGCATATCTGGGGTAGCTGGAGTGTGTATGAACAAGACTCCGCTATCCGTGGGAGGGATGGCGTCTTCCAGTCCTACCCAAGTCATATGCACAAGAATCANATATCCTATCTGACCAATCCTGTCCACTCAGCCAGCACAACACGTGCTCCTTCTGCATATCTGGGGTAGCTGGAGTGTGTATGAACAAGACTCCGCTATCCGTGGGAGGGATGGCGTCTTCCAGTCCTACCCAAGTCATATGCACAAGAATCAGGAGCCCAGGGGTCCAGGCTTTCTCCTCAAAGAACCATGGGGACACAAGGATGGGCACTGAACCTGGGCACATCTAGAAGTCTCTAAGAGAACACAGGACCGCTGGATATGATGTCCTCTGAGTTTTTGACTGCATGAGGTTTTCATTTCATGTACCAGTGTGGGTTGGAGGAGACCTTTTAGTCCTAAGAGCCAGTGTTTTCAAAGCATATCCCCACTGTACACTGGCCTTGGGAGAGTCTCCATGGAAAAGTAAAAGAGATCTTGTGGTCAGAAAAGTTTATGAAACACTAAATATCCATTAAATCCTCCTCTGGGGAGAGTCACAATGTATATTTGCATATTAAAGGCCCCGAGAAGTCCTGCAGTAGAAGGTACTTTCAGGGTGCTCTAAACATATTTGACAAAATAATCCTTTTTTGGTAATCCTTATGAACATCACTTGATAGGAGTGTTACATGGAGTACATTTTGGGAAGAGCTACTTTTAGAGGTGTGTAAGCAATTCCCTCCCTTCCTTTAGCAGAGCCTAGGAGGAGAAACTTTTCTAACTTTCCCTTCACCTGATCAGTCAGAGCATGCTCTGTTGGTTTAGAGCAGTGGATGTCAAAACACAGTTCCTGGATTAGCAGCACATGTAAATTTGCTACCACTGCAAATTTTCAGACCCCAGTTGAACCAGACGCTCTGAGGGTGAGATCCAACGATTTGTGTTTTAACATCCCCTCCAGTTAATCTGGATGCAAGCTGTTAGTCTAGAGTTTTGGAAATCTCTTTCTCTGAATAGGGCTTATTTTACCTTCTTCGTTTTCTGTATATGGCTTTATTTATTCCATATCTAGTTCCCAAAAGGAAAGGATATGAACAACCAGTACTAAAATACTCACATACTAGCACAATTAAAGCATGCATGCACACACAAAGAAACACTCCTTCCAATAATTCCACTTCTCTCCAGTAATTCCACTCGCCTCCTTCAGCTCTGTCAGGCCCTCCTTGACCAGTTCCAAAATGTCGATGTCCTCCCACTGGGCCTCCCTACTACCCTTCCTTCTCAACTTTATTTTTCTCCAGCATGTGCAAAAGACAGAGGAGCCCAGGGGGCCATAGTCCATGGGGTCACCAAGAGTGGGGTGAGACTAAGCGTGGGTGCGCATGTGCGCTCCACACGCACACTATGCAGTATACTGTAAACTTTTATATCAATTTTCTGGCTCCCTTCTAAAATCTAAATTCCACGGAAGCTGGGCCTTTCACCCCTTTCATCTCCTGCTTTTCCCGAGAACCAGAATGCCTCCAGCCTTAACCATTGTTTAGTCCATTCGGTTGTGTCTGAATCTTTGCGACCCCATGAACTGTAGCCAGCCCGGCTCCTCTGTGCATGGGATTTCACAGGCAAGAATACTGGAGTGGGTTGCCATTTCCTTCTCTAGGGGATCTTCCCAACCCAGGGAACGAACCCGCTGCAGGAGGATTCTTTACCTCTGAGCCAGCAGGGAAGCCCCTCTACCTTAGTACATATGTGTTTAATGAGTGAGCCTTATCACAAGGAGTTAGGTGAGGGCCACTGCCTTGACAAAACAATTTCACTTGGAGTTTCTGGGCATGCACAGAGCTACAGAGATCTCTAACTAATAACAGGAAATCAGACACTCCTGAAAAGGACAGAATTAGTGACACTCTCTTTTAGCCTGGAGGGCTGCTTGGGTGGGTAACAGAGCTATTCCTGGAGGCTCTGCCCCTGATGGCTGGTGTCAGAGCCACAAGACTAAAATAGCTTCCACGGAGGAAACTTTCCTCTCTCCAGTGAGAAATGGACAGACTTCTGCCCACAGATGTCTGTGCTGAACTTACCTCCTGGCAGGGAGAAGCCGAAGGGGCGTGAAAGACAGGAAACTCTGCTCATTTCATCAGTTCTGCAGGTTAAAAGTGGCAGGGCCTAAGGGGAAGATGGGAAGAGGGGGCGGCGGCAGAGCCGACGACCATACTGAGTTGTTTTTCAACAGCCTGCCAGGGCAGCAGCCCCCACCTCGGAAGAACGTATCCAGCACTGATAAATTTATAAAGTATTTGACCTTTAATCAATCCTAATATTTTCAATCCACTGAGCCTTCTTAAACGCCTGCAGCCCTGCCCCTGGGCCCCTATTCATCACAATTACTGCTCCAACTGTCGGAGGCAGTGCATGAAACGGCGCACGCTGACGTCCAATATTTTATCACTAATAAAGAGAAACATCCCAAGTATTTGCACAGTTCTGATACTTTCCAGCCCCGAGCCCAGGAAAAGGGGGAGCGTGGTAGATTTATGCTCACTGCCCGGCATTGTTAATTGGCCTTCTTGGCTGGAGCCTCTGAGACCGCTGGTCTCTGGCGCTTCACAGCCACAGACTCCGGCAAGCCTGCGGGAAGCTGGCCGGGCGCGCGGCAGGAGGCCTGGGAGGGGCCCGCCGAGCACACAGTAGGCCCTTCCTCCGGCATCTGGAAAGTGGTGCGAAACACTATAAAGGCGATTTTTAAAAATCATGATTTGGCAAGGGCTCGCCTACACTGGTGGCTTTGTAAACAGATCAGTTGTTTATGAGGTATCTTGTTCCGGTTGTTGCAGCGTTTCGCCTTCGGTCCCGCCCCCCTCCCCGCCCTCCACCATCCCCAGGCAGTGTCTGCGCCCAGCCAGGTCCCTTCTCAGCCGCAGGACACTCCCTCTTCGGCCTCCCAGCTCCAAGCAGAGGGAAGCTCAGTTTCCAGCCAGTGTTCAGACGCCTGCGTCTACATGGCACCCAAACATCTGGATGAAATGTAAATAAAACAAGCAGATGTTTCTTCTTCCTTATAGCAGGTGCCTTGGCAGAGCCCTCTGCTGTCGGCTATACGGGAAGGGCTTTCTGAAGTCTGGGGCCCAGAGCGGGTTGGGGAGGGCAGCCCACTCCTTATCAAGGAGCTGGTCACTCCAGTCTCACAGAGAGGAAAGACTGAGCAACGACAGCCAGACACCCCTGGGGAGAAGGTGCTGGCAACTGGATACTGGTGCTGTGTGGACACGATGGAGGGTTTGGGAACTAGGGGAAGAGGAAGGAGAGGGGTAGAGACTTCCTGATGCAAATCAGTGGGAAGAAGAGTTGATATCAAATCCCTCTTGAATTTCGTTGTGAACAAGGATTTCCTGAGCTTCTGCATTCTACACCACTGCAGTTCAGGCCAGTCACTCAGTGTCCAGCTCTTTGCAACCCCACGGACTGCAGCAAGCCAGGCTTCCCTGTCCATCACCAACTCCTGGAGTCCATCCAAACCCATGTCCATTGAGTCGGTGATGCCATCCAACCATCTCATCCTCTGTTGTCCCCTTCTCCTCCCGCCTTCAATCTTTCCCAGCATCAGGGTCTTTTCTAATGAGTCAGTTCTTCGTGTCAGGTGGCCCAAGTATTGGAGTTTCAGCTTCAGCATCAGTCCTTACCATGAATATTCAGAACTGATTTCTTTCAGGATTGACTGGTTTGATCTCCTTGCAGTCCAAGGGACTCTGAAGAGTCTTCAAAAGCATCAATTCTTCGGCATCCAGTAGTGGGGAGAAGAAATGGCCACCTCTATACCCCAGGGACCAAGTCGCACAGAAGTTGGGCTTAGAAAGTGGCACAAATTTCCCCATCTCACCCCATGTTCTAACAGGAGACCTAGGCTTGGCAATCACTTCAGACTAAGAAAGGAGAGTTAAGCTATCTATGAAAAGGATCACCAAGAAAGAGGGGGGACAGGGAAACAGAGGCAGAGGAGATTCACTGGTTACCAGTTGTCTTCCTTCACTCCTTCCATCCTTTCCACCGTGACCCTGTGTGTCACGCTGTCAGACTCCCCCAGACCTGTGAGTAACACTGAACACGCTCCCCCAGCTCTCTCCCCCAAGCCCCCAGCCCTGTGTGTGACACTAAAAACAGTCCCCCCCATCCTCGGCCCCACTCTACTGCTCTAGCACTGGGTCTAACTGGGACATGGTCTCCCTTCCTCCCCCTACTCCCTTAGTTCCTGTGTGTAGCACTGAATACACTCCCCAGTCCTGTCCCCAGATTTCTAACCCAGGTGGAACACTGACACCCCCAAGCCCCCAACCCTGTGTATGACATTAACACTCCTTCCAGTCCTGTGCCCTACTCGCCCATCCCTTGGGTGAAGCACAGCGGGCACTCCCTTGGCACCCCCATAGATAGCCCTTACGTGTCAAACCAAACACATTCCTCAGGGCCACCTTCCTCGGAAGCAACTTTTTTACCCACTATCTCCAGAGAGACTTTCAGGCCCCTGCAGTGATCCTTTGCCTGCCACTTGTGCCCTGAACCAGCACAAACAAATAAGCATTGCTGTGTGAGTGGGTGTCTGTGTGTGTCAACTATGGCAGTAATCGGAGGGTTGCTGTTCCCATCTCCCCCACTCATTCACTGACTATTGGGTTTTGTGCCAAAGGCAAATATTTTTCGTTGACCTCAGTGTTCATATCTGTAAAATTGAACTACAGTTCAACATTCAGCTATCCGGTACCCGTGGGAAAGCATCTGATTTCCACATCGAGAAACCAGCTACCGGACTGTGGTTGGGACCAGGTGAGGCACAGTTGGGGGAAGGAGATTATACTTTGGTAGAGAAGTCATTTTTTCGTTGTTTGTCTTGCTCTTTTTTTTTTTTTTTTTTTTAATGAAACAGGAAGACTAAGCCATGCCCCAAAGCTGTGGGTTTTTTAAGCAGACTTCCCCCCCCCCATAACCACAGCGACCCCTAAAAGAAGCAGAGGGCTTCCTCTCACTTTGGGTAGGGTGGGTAAGGAATCAGACACAAAGAAAACTGGAGTATGGGTGAGCCAAACCCCCTTTCCCCAAGTAGCCTTGCTCTTCTGTATCACAGGTTAGAAGTTTATAGGAATTCTGGATCCATGGTTTCCTACGGTCCCTTTTACAGATCTTGTTAATTTATTACCCGTGGTTACACTTTTAATGGAAATCATGAAGAAATGGTAAAGGAAACATGAGCTAATTTTTTTCCAGTGACACATTTCACTGCTATTTAAATAGCCGTTCTGCCAAACCAAACACAGCGCTTACAGCCAGCGGTGACACATGAAGGAGATGGCTGTGGCCGATCCTGCCCGCGGCATGCAGAACAGGCGAGACTTTCTCTCAACTTCCCCAGGGGCTGGATGCCAAGGGCGGTGGGGGTGGATGGGGGGGTGGCGGGAGCTGGAGCCTGGGGCTCAGCTGGAGCCCCAGCGCCTGGCCATCGCCGCTCCCACCCTCTCGCAGGCAGGGCTATTGCTCTCTGCCTGGAGCCCACTCCTTGCCCCCCATGAGAGGCCCTGGGTTGACTGTTTCCCCAGCAGCCCCAGGGCAACCCCCCCAGAGCAGTCCACAACCAGGCCATGACGAACTGAGGCTGCCTGGCACTCACTGCTGGGTGATCTGCTCAGGCCTCTAAGTGGGAACATTATCAGGTTGTATAAAACCAGGGACAGACTTTGGGGAAAGCCTGGCCAGCTTTGTTCCAGTTCTGCGGTGGTGGTGGCCGTGTTCTGACCACGCCTGCACAGGGCGCCTTTGTTGGGCAAACCCAGAGCCTCTGACTTCTCCTCACAAACATTCGCCTCTGACACTTTCTTGCTCCATGGCTGTGGGGCTGTGATGTCACCCGGCACTTACTCACTTTTCAAGAAGCCAATTGATAGCGCATAGTGGAAAGGTGCCAACAGGGTACCTCTTAAAAAGCTCTCTTCACAAGAGAAAAAAAACATGTAACTCTATGTGGTGATGGGTAGTAACTAGACTTATGACAATGATCATTTCACGATGCATACAAATAGCAAGTTATTTGCACTGTGTACCTGAAACTATCATACCGTAGTATGTCAATTATATCCCAATGTTTTAAAAAGAAGAAGCTGAACGAGAGCTGCAGCATTTGGTGAGACAGAAGCTGGGGCCTGGAGAGTCAGGGAAGGGGGAACAGGCCCCAGAGGCTCTGGCCATAGCTGGTACAGGGCAGGAGTGGAGAGGGGAGCCCTTGTTGTCCAATCCTCCCCAGGATTTAAAAATGCAGTAGGACTGAGGGAAAGGAAGTGTGTAGGGGCTGACNCTGGAGAGTCAGGGAAGGGGGAACAGGCCCCAGAGGCTCTGGCCATAGCTGGTACAGGGCAGGAGTGGAGAGGGGAGCCCTTGTTGTCCAATCCTCCCCAGGATTTAAAAATGCAGTAGGACTGAGGGAAAGGAAGTGTGTAGGGGCTGACTTCTGGCCCTTGGAGACCTGGGATCAGCTGTCAAACTCAGGGGCCCCGTGAGAGCCCTGTGGCACTGACATTCTCACATTGATCTCCTCTGATGAATAGCAGGGGAGGGGTGGGGGGTGATTCACGGAGGCTGAGATGGGAACAGAGTGTTAGGAGGGAGAAGCCTGCAGGAGCTGAGGTTTTTGCCCCACCTGGGCCTCACTGGAGCTTGAACAAGCATGACTACATCTCTATCCCCGCCATGGGCTGCTCCGTGGCGCCCAGAGTCCCCTGTGCATGTCAAGGTGGGCAGAACAGAGGGGCTGTGGCAGAATTTGGGCAGCAGGCCTGCTGGCATCCTGGGAGAAACCACACTCTCCCCTCTGCTTTCCAGGGAGAAAACCCACTTTAGTGAGGCTTCAGAGAGAAGTTAACTGTCATCTTTTCTTTGCCAAAAAGTATATTAAATTCACTGACCACATTTTTCCAAACCTGAGTGCAGAGGACACTGGATGCAAGGCAGCCTGGCTGTGGGCTCTGGTGTGCTGGGCACCCCACACGTTTCATTTTGCATTATTAAGACTTAAAGCAAAGCAGCTGTTCTCTGCACACATAGAGCCCAGAGCTTGTCCACGATTCCTACGAAGACATCTCCCTGGGACAAGATGCATCGGCTAGGAAGCCACTGATCCTCAGGGGTTGGGCCTCCTGGGGCAAGGTTCTCCAAGCAGCTATCTGTTGATCTCCAGTGACATTCTGGGCCGTTCCTGGGCCAGCGGCTTGGTGGTTTATTGGGAAGAGCAGCTTAAGTAAGATTCGGTGAGTCCACTCTGAACAGATTTTTGAGAGCGGTGAGAAGATGTTTCTGATACACCAGCCTCTTCTTTTAAGCCCTGGGCCCCAGGGTGAGGTACCCTGGACTCCCATGTGTTCTCCCCAATCGTTTTCTCCTTTGAAACTAGAACAACTCTCAAACCAAGCTTTTGCATCTTGGAACCTGGCGTCCTCCTGCCAAGTATTTGCACCTTAAAGCCTCCTCACTCAGCCTGGTGAGGAGGCTCTTGCCTGGGTCTGTGGGACAGCCTGTCACCCAAAGCCCCCTCCCCAACCTGCCTTGGTTCGATCACCGCCAGCTCCCTGTGCAGCAGCACCCTGGGGCTGCTCTGGCTCCAGACACACTAAACACAGTCCTTCCGTAGACCGTCTGCTTCTTCTACTTGCCTTTGAAGTCTCAGGACAAAAGTCACCTCCTCTCAGCACCCCTCCTACTGTGAAAGTGAAAGTGAAAGTGAAGTCGTGTCCCACTCTTTGCGACCCCTTGGAGAAGCCCACAAGGCTTCTCCATCCATGGGATTAGGCTGAGCTAATTACTCCTCTCACCTCCCCTAACACGTTATGTTCCATTCTATTTTGGCAGATATCTCATTCTATTATCAACCTTTCTTTCTATACTTTTAAAGAATAATATTTATTGAGCACTTCCTAGGTACATGATTCTTTAAGTAGAATTATATTAATGCATCATATAATTCTCACAGTAACCTTATGAAATGAGTTCTGTAATCATCCCCATTTCGCAGATGACAAAACAGAGGCTTAGAGATGGTAAGTAGTTTGCCCAAGGTTACATAATTAAGAGGTCTCTATTTCCACCCAGAGCTGCTTAAGGAAGAAGGTGTGTGACTTGTGCTTCCAGGGCCTTCCTAACACACCGTCTCTTTATAGGTGTTCGATACACGCTTGTTGATATGATAATAAAAATAAACAGAGCAAGCAGAAGGACTTTCTCAGGCCAGGGTCTACTGAGATACCGTAGCATCACCATTTTCTTTAGGCAACCGCCCCAGCTCGAGCTCCTGGAGAACGAGGAGGAAAAAGTTGGCAGCAACACACATGTCGTTTCAAATTCCAGTTCCATGTGAAGTTAAACTAGCTGTGTCTCTGTTTTCCCATTTACAAACTGGTGAAAATAAGAATACCAACCTAATTTAATCCTTACTACAACCAACCCAATCAATCCTACCTGACCTGGATGAAAGAAGGCAGGAGGTTGACACATGGAAAAAAATGTAAGGATTAAGTGAGGTGATATGTGGGGAGAATGAATACATGTATTTATATGGCTGAGGCCCTTTGATATTCACCTGAAACTATCACAGCATTGTTAGTCAGCTATATCCCAATACAAAATGTTTTGGGTGTTAAAAAAAAAAATAAAAAAAGAATGCAGCCAGATGGCAAAAATAAATAAATAAGTAAATTAAGTGATATGTGGAGAGCACATAACCCAGTTATTGCCGCAGTATAGACATGCACGTCCATGTCTTATTCCTGCACACTGAAGTGCTCTGACAGCATGGGGACAACAATGTATTATATTTACATAGGACTCCACAAGGTTCTGCTACAGCATCTCTTGATTTAACCCTCACAACTTCTGCAAGCCAAATACTACTACAGTCCTGCTGTAGACATTGAGTGCTATACAGCAAACTGCTCCCAAACTCAGCTGACTTAATAACATCTCTTTTGCTCACAAATCTGGAATTTGTACAGGGCTGGGTAGGGAAGCTCTTCCTCTCTGCTCCATCTGGCAGCAGCCAGAGCAACTTGAAGACTCAGGGTCAGAAGAGTCAGAAGGCTCTCACTCGCCACAGATGCTGGCTGTTGTCCGAGGCCTTGGCTGGAACACTCAGCTAGCACCTACACTTGCTCCCTCCAAGTGACCTGAGCTTTCTTACAGACCAGGGGCCAAGTTCCAGTGAGAGAGAGACTGAGAGGCAGTCGGTGAAAGCCTAGACTTGTTATGGCCTCACCTAGGAAGTCACCAGTGTCATTTCTGACACACTTTATTTGTTGAGGCAGTCACAGAGACCTGCCCAGGCTCAAGGGGAGGGGACATAGACTCCACCTCTTAATGGGAATAATAAGGTTTCTGGAAGAGAGTGTAGGACCGGAAATACTATTATGGCCATTTTGGGAAACAGAGTCCCAAGTTGCAGAGAACATTGAGGGGAGGAGCTATGTGGTGACCTGTGTACAACATCCATGAATGACAAAGCCAGACCTGGAACCCAGGTCTTCTGACTCCAAGTCCCAAGCATTTTACACAGAAATATGTGCCTTCCAATCCCATTTATCCAGGCTTCAGAAAGACCCAGCCCCTTGTCTACATAATGAGTCTTTCAGAGCCAGCCTCCTTGCAGGCACATGCACACACACATACACACACACACACACACACACACACACACACAGAGCCACAGCTTAACTTCCTTTCAGCAGCACCTTTAGCCCCATGGACCTGGTGATGGAAAGAGTTCCTGAATGGGTCAGACCCCACTTGGCTGCATCCCTGCCAGGCCAAGCTGAGTTGAGGGACCCAAGAGCGGGGGGTCCTGATGCTGGGAAGGAATGACAGGAGATAGCATCTATAATTCCAGACAACAGCAGAAGCTAGAAGACTGTGGGTAATTTGGGTAATTTCTGGAAAATATGAGTGTGATGTCGGCCTCAGTGAAAGAGAGAAGAAAGTGTCGAGGAGTGGGGGATGGTCCTGGGGGAGAGGCCAGTGGGGAAAGGGAAAGGCGGTGGAGTTGTAATGTGAGAAACAGTTTATTAGTCTCGAAAAGTTTAACTTGAAGCTCCCAGCCTGCCCCCACGCCTCTGCCCAGCATGGGCAAATAACACGGATGTGATTATAAGCCGTGCTGGTGGGTCCTGGTTGAGTCCAGGGTGGGAGGTGGGAATGCATTGATTTCTTCACGGATTATTGAGCATGAGCACAAAGCCAGCCCTTTGCCAGCCCAGGGACATCAAGAATCATCAAGGAGCCCTGAGAAATCCCTGCCCGCGTCAGGTGGGAGGAGGCTGTAGAGGTCAGGGTTGGGGCAGTTCAACCCTTTGGAGAATTTGGCTGGTGCATCTAGCAGTGCTCTGATTGGCTGGTTAAGCCTCCATCCGCAGAACTGGGTGCTCCCTGCACAACTTGTCCCATGTGCAGAGCCAGGTATCAGCCAGCACACAGTGGGGCAGCCTGGTTTCTGACAGTGATGCTCACATATCCACAGCCAGGCACCGCTGGAATCACAGCTGGGTAACCTGGGGCAAGTCACTGAATCTCATGCAGACTCAGTGCAATGGGAGCAATAATTCCTACTCCAAAGAGGTGTCATGAAGCCTTAAATAAAGATGGTTGGGTTAAAAATAAGGATGTATGCCCTGAGTGCTCACCCTGGAGTCCGGCACCTACAATGCAACAACTGGGCATTCCCGTCCCTTTCTCTTCCTATTCTTTCACATAAAACCCAAACCATGATTCATCCTAAACCTTATCCAGTCCCAACCAGCCAGAGCCAAAGAAAGGCAAAGCTGATGAAGACTTGGGGAGAGGGTTGTAGACAGAGGGTCTAACAGGCACTTTCTGCCTTTAGAGTCCATGGTACAGGTGCCCCTGCAGGACACTGAGCTGAGGTCACTGAGAGGAGGGGCATTGGGAGGGACTCTTGTCTCCCTGGGGTGCTTGTCCTTAAGATCCAATCAGTCCCGAAGGCTGTTCCTCAAACCTGCCATTCCGTTAAGCCCCAGGGAGGAGCCAGCAAGAACAAACAGAAGTGCAGGTGCCAGGGAAGGTTGCTTCATCTCCATTTTGGAGACACAGTCCTAGGCTTCTCTCTGCCGCTCTTTTCTCACCCAGAGAACAGGAGGGTTGGCCCTATGGTGTCCTATTAATTCCCTCTGTTTTCTTCCTCTCTCTTCTTACGACCCCTCGTACCCCTTCCCACAGGCCATCCCAAACAAACCATGCTTATCCAGACGGATACACTGGGTTGTCTGTGAGAATTTCTCTAGAGTCCTCTCTGTGGCTCCAACTTCTGAGGCCCCTGGCTCCCTTGTCTGAGCCAGGGCTGGGGTTCGGGAAGGGGCACTGCAGCCCCAGGCTTTCCCAGAGGACTCCAATCCTATTCTTATCTTTGACCCTCTGAGATTCTTGGACAGTCTTAGACCCCCTCCCAAAGCTGCTGGATGAAATAGAGAAACTTAGGGATGAAAGTGAAAACTAACAAGGCTCAAACCTTGTCTGTGTCTTTCTGTTGAGACTAACAACCCAAAACAATCCTCCCTTCTCTTCTTCCCCCTCTCCTGGCAGCTCCAGGATCCTCCAGTTGAGTCCTGCCTGAGCTGGATTAGGGAAAGGAGGAGGTTATGGTCCATGCAAGAGTCATACCCTGAACTTTATGGGGTTTGCAGCCCAGGTGCAGAGCAGGGTCCCACCCTTTCTCAACAACAGCCAGAGAAATGAAATTCAGGCTCCATGGGGCAAGGAGAAAGCAAGGGGGCTGAGAAGACAAACTGCAGGAAGAAGATAAAAGGGTGTTTGTGTAGGGGTGCAAAGGGCAGCCTCCAGGTGAGGAATAAGAAGAGCTTGTAAGGGAGTTGCTTGTGCCATAACCAGTAAATGACAGGGGACAGGAAGTTGCCAGGGGTTGCCAGAGGGTTACTGACCAGGGAAGCAGGTTTCAGGCAAGCGTGGAGAGCTAGGTTGCATTTCAGAAGAGCCCAGGGCTACCTTCCAGGGGCCACAGCTCACAGTCCCCAGAGGACCCGCAGCCACTATATTCTCTCAGAACCACTCCTGTCTTCCTCAACCTCAGACCTTTAGCTCCACAGAGGAGCCTCAGGGCAGCTGGAGCCCAACATTCCCTGGGCCCTTCCAGCCCCAACATTTATCTTCGGGTTATTTTCATTCCCAAGAACAAAGAAGCTTTCTATTCCGCAAGTGGTGAGAACCACACCTCTGACAAGCCATAGATCACCCTCAAGGATACCAGGCCGGAGGGGCTGGTGGCCAGCACGTGGGGCTGCTTCACCCTCCCACCCAGACCCATGGAGAGGGCATCTGGCTCCTGGCCTGCTGGAGGGTTCCAGCAGAAGGCAGAAAGTGGATGGGACAAACTTGTTCTGGAGCTAGGGGCCAAGGAAGAGGGAGAATTTGGACTCTCAAGGAGGATGACGCTCTGGGCAAACCCTGCTTGAAGTCAAACTCTATGGGCCCAGTCTCCTCATGTGAGATATGTGTTGGTCTCCCAAGTCACCTCAGTTCAGTTCAGTTCAGTCGCTCAGTCGTGTCTGACTCTTTGCAACCCCATAGATCACAGCACGCCAAGCCTCCCTGTCCATCACCAACTCCCGGAGATNTAATTCCCTCTGTTTTCTTCCTCTCTCTTCTTACGACCCCTCGTACCCCTTCCCACAGGCCATCCCAAACAAACCATGCTTATCCAGACGGATACACTGGGTTGTCTGTGAGAATTTCTCTAGAGTCCTCTCTGTGGCTCCAACTTCTGAGGCCCCTGGCTCCCTTGTCTGAGCCAGGGCTGGGGTTCGGGAAGGGGCACTGCAGCCCCAGGCTTTCCCAGAGGACTCCAATCCTATTCTTATCTTTGACCCTCTGAGATTCTTGGACAGTCTTAGACCCCCTCCCAAAGCTGCTGGATGAAATAGAGAAACTTAGGGATGAAAGTGAAAACTAACAAGGCTCAAACCTTGTCTGTGTCTTTCTGTTGAGACTAACAACCCAAAACAATCCTCCCTTCTCTTCTTCCCCCTCTCCTGGCAGCTCCAGGATCCTCCAGTTGAGTCCTGCCTGAGCTGGATTAGGGAAAGGAGGAGGTTATGGTCCATGCAAGAGTCATACCCTGAACTTTATGGGGTTTGCAGCCCAGGTGCAGAGCAGGGTCCCACCCTTTCTCAACAACAGCCAGAGAAATGAAATTCAGGCTCCATGGGGCAAGGAGAAAGCAAGGGGGCTGAGAAGACAAACTGCAGGAAGAAGATAAAAGGGTGTTTGTGTAGGGGTGCAAAGGGCAGCCTCCAGGTGAGGAATAAGAAGAGCTTGTAAGGGAGTTGCTTGTGCCATAACCAGTAAATGACAGGGGACAGGAAGTTGCCAGGGGTTGCCAGAGGGTTACTGACCAGGGAAGCAGGTTTCAGGCAAGCGTGGAGAGCTAGGTTGCATTTCAGAAGAGCCCAGGGCTACCTTCCAGGGGCCACAGCTCACAGTCCCCAGAGGACCCGCAGCCACTATATTCTCTCAGAACCACTCCTGTCTTCCTCAACCTCAGACCTTTAGCTCCACAGAGGAGCCTCAGGGCAGCTGGAGCCCAACATTCCCTGGGCCCTTCCAGCCCCAACATTTATCTTCGGGTTATTTTCATTCCCAAGAACAAAGAAGCTTTCTATTCCGCAAGTGGTGAGAACCACACCTCTGACAAGCCATAGATCACCCTCAAGGATACCAGGCCGGAGGGGCTGGTGGCCAGCACGTGGGGCTGCTTCACCCTCCCACCCAGACCCATGGAGAGGGCATCTGGCTCCTGGCCTGCTGGAGGGTTCCAGCAGAAGGCAGAAAGTGGATGGGACAAACTTGTTCTGGAGCTAGGGGCCAAGGAAGAGGGAGAATTTGGACTCTCAAGGAGGATGACGCTCTGGGCAAACCCTGCTTGAAGTCAAACTCTATGGGCCCAGTCTCCTCATGTGAGATATGTGTTGGTCTCCCAAGTCACCTCAGTTCAGTTCAGTTCAGTCGCTCAGTCGTGTCTGACTCTTTGCAACCCCATAGATCACAGCACGCCAAGCCTCCCTGTCCATCACCAACTCCCGGAGATCGCTCAGACTCACGTCCATCAAGTCAGTGATGCCATCCAGCCATCTCATCCTCTGTTGTCCCCTTCTCCTCCTGCCCCCAATCCCTCCCAGCATCAGAGTCTTTTCCAATGAGTCAACCCTTTGCATGAGGTGGCCAAAGTACTGGAGTTTCCCAAGTCACCTGGGGAGCTTCAAAAAAAGAAGGGTAATAAAAGCTCATGGTTTATAAAGACCAACAATACAGAAAAGGTACATAGTGGATTCAATATCCCCAGTGGCTGCCATTGTAGCTGAATTCCTTGTTTTCTCTAATAAATATATTTGAATGCACTGGCATGTATAAGTATAGATATACGCATAGACACGCACATACATACAGGCAGGGCTTCCCGGCTCAGCAGTAAAGGCTCCTCCTGCCAATCCAGGAGACAAGAGTTCGGTCCTGGGTTGGGAAGATCCCCTGGAGAAGGAACTGGCAACCCACGCCAGTGTTCTTGTCTGGGAAATCCCATGTACTGAGGAGCCTGGAGGGCTACAGTCCACGGGGTCACAAGAGTCAGACACGCCTTAGCAACTAAACCACTACTACCATGCACGTTCATGCATAAAAATTATTCATTTGTATATATTTGCTGAGAAATTACACTACAAGGTCCTTTCTACACTTACCCATATAATTTGTAAGTCACTCCATATTTTGTACATATAGAACTGTCTCCCAGTTACTGATTTTTTAGTATTCTACTATATTGGTGGACACTGTGGTAATTCTCCATCTTTCTCTATTACAAATAGTACTGCAGTAAATATTCATGTAACATACTTCTTTGTGAACACTTCCAAGCACCAGTAGGACATATTCCTAGAAGAACTGCCAGGCAGATCAAAGGGCATGTGGATGTATTTTTGTTTTAATGGATATTGCTAAATTGCCCTTCATAAAGGTTGAACACAGACATCAATGACGTATGAGAGTGCCTCACATCTCAGGCCAATACAGTGAGTTTTTTACAACGTTTTGATCCACATTAATTTAATTTGATAGATGAGAAAAATAACATTTCATTGTGGTTATAACTTGCATTTCACTCATTACAAATAAGGTTGAGAAACTTTTTAATGTGTTTCAAAGCCATCTGCATTAAGGGAGCTGTAAAATACACTGAACTCTGAATCCCACACTCAAAACTTTGATTCAGTAAACTCAAAAATCAGTTTTGTTTTTAAATACTCAAGCCACTGAGGTAGATAAAGATTTTTTTAATATTTATTTTTATGTATTTGTCTGGCTGCACCAGGTCTTAGTTGGAGCACATGAAATCTTTGATCTTTGCTGTGGCATGCAGGATCTTTTAGCTGCAGCCTGCAAACTCTGAGTTGCAACATGTGGGATCTAGTTCCCTGACCAGGAATCAAACCCAGGCCCCATGCATTGGGAGCATGGAGTCTTAGCCACCAGACCACCAGGGAAATCCAGGGTAGGTAAAGATTTCTTAAGGAGAACATAAAAAAACATTCTCCATGAGAGAAAAGACAGATATGTTACTTCAGCTAAATTAAATTATAAATGCCTATCCATTAAAAGAGAATGAAAAGTCAAGCAACAGACTGGGTTTGCAATATATATTCTACAAAGAACTCAGGCGAGAGTATATAAAGAACTCCTCCAAATCAACAAGAAAAAGAAAAAATCAACAACCAAACTTTTTTTTTTAATCTGTATTTATTTGGCTGTGTTGGGTCCTAGTTGTGGCATGCTCAACCTTTGTTGTGGCATGTGGGATCCAGTTCCCTGACCAGGGATCGAGCTCAGGCCCCCTGCATTGGGAGCTCGGAGTTTTATCCACTAGGCCACCAAGGAAATACAAACGACCCAATTTTTTTAGGTAGAAAAAAAGATATAAAAAGAGGAAAAGATGTTTACCCGTAACTCATCAGGGAAAAGTAAATTAAAACCACAATGAGGTATCACTACCAGTAGTAGACTGACAAATATTTAACAACCAAGTTTCCAGAAATTAAAACATTTGGGGCTGTAAACACTACCACTGTGGCTGATTTCAAGCTATCAGTGTGACAACACTGATTGCAGAATTGGGAAGAGGTATGTACAACTGACTCTTGTAAGCCACAGAAGCCCGCTCCGGCACATCACTGAGGCCTCACCACATCCATCATGAAGGTAAAATGAAAAAGACTGATCATTCCAAGTTCTGGTAAGGGTGTAGAGCAAGCAGAACTCTAAACACACTGCCAGGATGAGTGTGAACTGGTACAGTCACCTGGGAAACTGGTAGTAATTACTAAAGCCGAATGTTGTCTGATTCAATGATATGTGTACCCCACAACATCGCACATTCCACAGAAGTGAATGCATACGTGATGGCTAATTTTGAGGGTCAACTTGATGGGCCCAGGACGTGCTCAGGCATTTGGTCAGATGTTATTCTGGGTGGATCTGTAAGGATGTTTTTGTTTCCTTTTTAAACCTTAAAAATGTGCTTATTTATTTTTTATTTTGGCTGTGCTGGGTCTTCATCGCAACATGTGGGGCTTCTCTTGTTGCAGAGCACGGGCTCTAGAGCCCACAGGCTCAGTAATTGCACTGTGCAGGCTTCTCTAGCTGTGGTGCACAGGCTTAGTTGCCCCATGGCGTGTGGAATCTCTGTTCTCCATCAGAGATCAAACCCACATCCCCTGCACAGGAAGGAAGATTCTTAACTACTGGACCACAAGAGAAGTCCCTGCAAGGGTATTTTTGGATGAGATTAACATTTGAATCAGTAAACTGAGCAATGCTGATTGCCCTCCCCAGTGTAAGTGGGCACCATCTAATCAGCTGAGGACCTGAATAAAACAAAATGGCTGAGTAAGAAGGAGTTCCTCCTGCCTGACTGCCCTCAAGGGGGCATCAGTTCTTTCATTCCTGTAGACTCAAAACTGAAACAGCAGTTCTTTCTGGGTCTTGAGCCTGTTGGTCTGCTAGCACTGGAACTTACACCATCAGCTCTCCTGGTTCTCAGGCCTTTGGATTCAGACTGGAATTTACCATCAGCTCTAGTGTGGGTCTAGTGAACACGGATCCTGGGACTTGTCAACCTCTATAATCACATGGGGCAATTCCATGAGACAACGGGCTGCAACTACCGAAGTCTGTGCACGCTAGGGCCTGTGGTCCGCAACAAGAGAAGCCACTACAATGAGAAGCCTGTGCACAACAACAGAATAGCCCCTGCTCATCAAAACTAGAGAAAGCCCATCCGCAGCAGGGAAGACCCAGCACAGCCAAAAATAAGTAAATAAGGAAAAACTATGTATATGAGCTTTTAAAATAGGCAAAACTAATCTGTTTTAAAAGGAGTATGTCAAGGCTGTATATCGTCACCCTGCTTATTTAATTTATATGCAGAGTATATCATGAGAAACGCTGGGCTGGAAGAAGCACAAGCTGGAATCAAGACTGCTGGAAGAAACATCAATAAACTCAGATATGCAGATGACACCACCCTTACGGCAGAAAATGAAGAAGAACTGAAGAACCTCTTGGTGAAAGTGAAATAGAGGAGTGAAAAAGTTGGCTTAAAGCTCATCATTCAGAAAACTAAGATCATGGCATCTGATCCCATCACTTCATAGTAAATAGATGGAGAAATAGTGGAAACAATGTCAGACTTTATTTTTCAGGGCTCCAAAATCACTGCAGATGGTGACTGTAGCCATGAAATTAAAAGAAGCTTGCTCCTTAGAAGAAAAGTTATGACCAACCTAGACAGCATATTAAAAAGCAGAGACATTAGTTTGCCAACAAAAGTCCATCTAGGCAAGGCTATGGTTTTTCCAGTGGTCATGTATGGATGTGAGAGTTGGACTAGAAAGAGAGCTGAATGACAAATAATTGATGCTTTTGAACTCTGCTGTTGGAGAATACACTTGAGAATCCCTTGGACTGCAAGGAGATCCAACTTGTCAATCCTAAAGACAATCAGTCCTGAATATTCATTGGAAGGACTGATGCTAAAGCTGAAACTCCAATACTTTGGCCACCTGATGTGAAGAACTGACTCATTGAAAAAGACCCTAATGCTGGGAAAGATTGAAGGCGGGAGGAGAAGGGGACGACAGAGGATGAGACGGTTGGATGGCATCACAGATTCAATGGCCATGGGTTTGGGTGGACTCCAGGAGTTGGTAATGGACTGGAAAGCCTGGCATGCTGCAGTCCATGGGGTCACAAAAATGTCAGACATGACTGAGCGACTGAACTGACCTGAATGTAAACTACTATTCCAGTGGTAGTTGCTGCTGCTGCTGCTCCTAAGTCGCTTCAGTCGTGTCCGACTCTGTGCAATCCCATAGACGGCAGCCCACCAGGCTCCCCCGTCCCTGGGATTCTCCAGGCAAGAACACTGGAGTGGGTTGCTATTTCCTTCTCCAATGCATGAAAGTGAAAAGGGAAAGTGAAGTCACTCAGTCATGTCCAACTCTTAGTGACCCCATGGACTGCAGCCTACCAGGCCTCCGTCCATGGAATTTTCCAGGCAAGAGTACTGGAGTAGTGTGTCATTGCCTTCTCCGTGGATGGTAGTTACAAGGGTAAAAATCCACTCAACAGTGCCCAACTTAAGATTCATAACCTTCACAGTTTACATGATGGACCTTAGTATAATTTTTACAGTAAAAATCCTTTTTCAAAACTACTAGCTATTTCTGATGATCAGCCTAGTATAGGAAACTTTGGGCTTGGAATCTGAAAGTCCCCTTAGAGCTAGCATTCTGTGAATGTGAGAACAACCCAAGGACAAACACAAGAAGAAAGGAGCAGAGTGCAGAGGTAAGGGCTGAAAAACAGAAAGAAAGGGAGACCTTTGGGCAGAGACAGAACTGCCACTCAAGGAGTTACTGAAAAGACATAAACATCCTCGGGCTGGGAGCCACCTGAACACGTATGTGAGCCAGGGGAAAAGGCAAGATGGATTATGCAAGAACAAAAAAAGACTATATGGTAGAGAAAGACACTCAAATTGATGAGCTCAAACCCAGGGGTAATCCAGATTTCATGACATGGACTCATCTGGTATAACTTGAGGAGAGAGGACTCCAAGAAAAAGAAGGCAAATTTATTAATATAAAGTCAGATACAAGAGTATATGTTGATTATGGTTCAGTTCAGTTCAGTTCAGTCACTCAGTTGTGTCCGACTCTTTGCGATCCCATGAATCACTGCATGCCAGGCCTCCCTGTCCATCACCAACTCTCGGAGTTCACTCAGACTCACGCCCATCGAATCACTGATGCCATCCAGACATCTCATTCTCGGTCGTCCCCTTCTNCATTCAATATCACGGTAATCCAAGTCTATGCCCCAACCAGTAACACTGAAGAAGCTGAAGTTGATTATGGTTACCAAAGGGAAAATCAGGGAGGTGGGGAGAATAAATTAGGAGTTTGAAGTTAACAGATAAACACTACTATATATAAAATAGATGAAACCATCTGCAGGGCAGAAATAGAGATACAGACATAGAGAAATGACATATATATGGACACAGAGGGGAAGGGTAGGATGACACAAATTGGAAGACCCCCTTAAGACTGACATATATACACTGCTGCTGCTACTGCTAAGTCACTTCAGTCATGTCTGACTGTGTGCTCCCCATAGACGGCAGCCCATCAGGCGCCTCTGTCCCTGGGATTCAGCAGGCAAGAATACTGGAGTGGGTTGCCATTTCCTTCTCCACATGTATACACCACCATGTGTAAAGTGGAAGCCACCCTGGGCTTCCCTTGTGGCGCAGCTGGCAAAGAATCTGCCTGCAATGTGGGAGACCCAGGTTTGATCCCAGGGTTGGGAAGATCCCCCGGAGAAGGGAAAGGCTACCCACTCCAGGATTCTGGCCTGGAGAATTCCATGGACTGTATAGTCCACAGGGTTGCAAAGAGTTGGACATGACCAGGCCATGAAATTAAAAGACGCTTACTCCTTGGAAGAAAAGTTATGACCAACCTAGATAGCATATTCAAAAGCAGAGACTACTTTGCTGACTAAGGTTTGTCTAGTCAAGGCTATGGTTTTTCCAGTAGCCATGTATGGATGTGAGAGTTGGACTGTGAAGAAGGCTGAGCGCCAAA